>CAUYQG010131479.1:0-18953 GCA_963574415.1 Tarsius wallacei
TAACAAATGGAAAAAAAATAGAAAACAGCTAGTAAGAAAGTGGAGGGTAGAATTTGATCTAACTAGATCAATATTCATGGTAAATATAAATGATCTAACCACAACAGTTAAAGCACAGAGATTTTTATGATTAGAGTAAAATTTAAGAAGACTTAAGCAATTTTTACATATTATTCACATGTATTGGAATAAATTTACACTGCTAAAAAAAAAAAAAAAAATTCCCCAATAAATTTAATGATTAAATAGTATGAGTTTTCTTTCTTTGTCTCAGACTCCCAAGACTGGGAAGAATTGCTAAAATAGTGATGTAGTGGCTATCACTTTTTGAATACTTACTGCAAACCATATACTCAAAATGCTCTCCATATAGTTACCTATATAATCTCTTGTAATATTCAGCCATTCTATGAAGTAGGTTTATTCTGTAGATGAAGAAGCTGAGGTACAGAAAGACAGAGCATCTTGTCCAAGTTTGCACAGCTCTTCAGTGGTGAGGCAGCCTATGCCGAGAGCTTGGCCTCGTATTAAACACTGACTTTAAACCTCCCTCTCCTCCAGGTCCCTCACCTCTCTGTGATACATGCTCCACAACAGAATAGGGATTATTGTTGGACACCAGCTTCACCCTAAATGAAGAGAGCTGGTTAGAAAGCCTTCATTGGCCAGGCTCAGTGGCTCAACCTGTAATCCCAGCACTTCGGAGGCTGAGGCGAGTGAATTGCCTGAGCCTGCAGGTTCGAGACTAGCCCGGTTCGAGACCGCGTCTCTACAATAAATAAAAAATTAGCTAGGCATGGTAGTGCATGCCTGTAGTTCTGGCTACTTGGAAGGCTGAAGTGGAAGGATCGCTGGAGCCCAGGAGGTCGACGCTGGGGTGGCCATGAGCATGCCGCTGCACTCCAGCCTGGACGATGGAGTAAGACTCCGACGTAAAAAAAAAAAAAAAGACTTCATTAATTTTACATAATTTCATTAATATCATAACTTGGAGTGATCCAAAGGCTACTTTTTCTTTTCCTCACAGCTTTTCTCAAAAGGGAGTTAAGGATTTTGGCTTAATTTGAGGTTGTTTAACCCCAAAATGGTGCCAGTTGGTGAGGGTGGGATGAGATGCAGCTGATGAACTGATTTAATGCAAGCTGTTACATGACGTTTGCAAACTTACCTCTATCATCTCTGAGAATATGATTGAAAATGCTGGCTGAAGTGCCCCATTGGCAATGGCACATACTGTCCCCACCACAAAGTAAGGCCATTCTGTTTTATTCAGTTTCAGGACCTTCAGAAAAGACACTGGTGGCACATTTTCATCCTGGAACATAAAAATACCAGAACAAACTAGCGATGAGACAACAGACTTTGTAGACACAGAAAAGAAACGACCATTGCCCTCAAGGGACAACTTGATGCAGAGACCGAGCAGAGAATTACCAGAGAATAGGACGGTAAGTTATAAGATATTAACAATGTCCATTGATAACTCAGCATAAGATAGGTACACATTGTTCATCCAAGAAGTAACCTCCATGGTATGCCCAGTCTGTCTCTATTCTAGCCTCAGCAGACTGAGAGGTAGCAGGATCTGGGCACAAAATGCCCTGGAATCCAAGTGCCAGCTCTGGACCCATACAACTCTGTGTTGGTGCTAGTTACGCTGGGCTTCAGGAGCTGGACTGCTACTCCCTCACCTGTAATGATGCAGTCCTGCCTCTCTAACAGGGTGATGTCAGGTCAAATCAGTCAATACACGTAAGTAAATGGACAAATGCCTTTGCAATTGTCAGATGCCATTATGAACCCTGCTCAGTGATGCCTTTTCTGTGACGTGGTCCCAACTCTCAAAATCAAATTAATTACACCCCTTTTCTCTTTATTATGGTTCTCTGTGCAGATTTCTCTTATTTCATAGCTTAGCCTGTTTTGTAATTTTTGGTTTTATTCACATATCTCCATCTCTGTGAGTGTTTTTAAAGGTGAAGACTATGTCTTTATATTCCTATAAACTAAGCCAATTCCTGGCATATATCAGATTCTTAGCAAATGTTGAACTATGTGTCTGATCAAGCATGAAGGACTTTGGTCTCCTAAAGAATATTCTGGGCTGGGCATGGTGGCTCACGCCTACCATCTCAGCATTTTGGGAGGCCAAGGCAAGAAGATCACTTGAGCCTGGGCAACACAGCAAGACTTCATCGCTACAAGAATAAATAAACAAACAAACAAACAAATAAATTTTAAAATAGCCAGGTGTGGTGGTGAATGCCTGTGAAATGGAGGGATCACCTGAGCCCGGGAGGTCGAGGCTACAGTGAGCTGGGATAGGGGCACTGCACTCCAGACTGGGTGACAAAGTGAGACTCTGACTCAGCTTTAAAAAAAATTCTGTCTATAAAGTGGTTTAACATTCAACTTGAAAAAAGTGACTATGGAATCCCATAAGCTTAAAGTCACTTAAATAGGTTATATTCATGTCTCTATAAAGCAGAAAATGTAGAAGAAGCTTCTGCCGGTCCTTCTCTTTCAAATTACCCTTTTCCTCTGTATTTTAGGGTTATTTTTCTTCTCTAGGTAACATTATCTTTAAGTCCTGATCTCCAGCATAATACATGAGTCTTTTCCTTGGGTTGCTGCTCTTCAACACACACAAACAAGTCTTGTTAGATCCCCCTAGTCAGACTTAATTTGTTCCTCTTCCTCAGCATGTTGTTTAGTCCTCTATAATGGTACTTAAGACAAGTTTGTTGACTGGCATTTTCTGCCTCCCCCTCTTCTCTGTGCATTTCTTCAAGAGAAGCACTCCTCTAAAATACTGGACTTTAAAGAGCAAAAATAACTCAAAATAAATGAAGACATGAAAAGTGGATAATTCCAAAGTCAGAAATGGAAAAATTGTTTATCTTACTTATGATAATGAGGCTCAACAATAGTACAATTGTTATTTTTCTTTCTATAAATATACTAGGATAAGACCTCTAAGAGAACCCTTGTAAGTTTTGCAGTAAGTAATATTTTAGGCAGAGAAAAACAGATGCAATGAACTCTTGGTAGGATTAATTTCCTCAAGGCAATACAAGAGTAAAAATAAACTCAGCCTTTATCAACAAATAACATCAAAATATATCAAAACCAGATCTTTTTTTTTTTTTTTGAGTTGGAGTCTCCCTCTGTCACCCAGACTGGAGTACAGTAGCCGCTCCTGGCCACGGCAGCCTCGACCTGCTGGGCTCCAGCGATCCTTCTGCCTCAGCCTTCCAAGTACCTGGAATTACAGGCGCGCGCTACCACGCCTGACTATTTTTTAAATTTATTTATTGTAGAGATGAGGTCTCGCCTGCCCAGGCAGGTCTCGAACCCGCGGGCTCAGGCAATCCACTCACCTCAGCCTCCCAAAGCACGGGATTACAGGCTGAGCCACCAAGACCGGCTCAAAACCAGATCTTGAAATAAGAAAAATTTTTTTTGGAATGGACTCCCTCTCTGTTATAAAATTATTTGTCAACTTTAATTAATAATATCTTAAGTCCAATTTTGTTATTTCTGGCCGTTCTTCTCTTTTTCTTAGTAAAGGAATTCCCATCTAGAATGTCAATGCATACAGAAAAAAAAAAAATCAATTTTTCATACTTTCTGTAGCTAGGTATAGTATGTGATTGAAGTATGGCAATGATTTATAAGTAAAGGTATTGTGTGGTATTCTGGAAAGTCTCTTCATTTTCTCCTGCTGCCTAGACCATCCATGTGAAGGTTAGGGCTACCTCAGATCACAAAGTGACCTTGAGGATGAGAACCACATGCCAGGATAGCAAAGATGAAGATGACAGGAGCATGGGTCCCTGGGGACTGTGGAGCCACATTCCAGCCCTGGGGTTTTCACCCCTAAGTTTTTTTTATGTGAAAGAGAAGTAAAAATTCTTAATTTGCTTAAGCTGATTTTTGGGGGGTTTTCTAGTTTAGGCAATCAAATGTAATCCTACAACATACAGTATGCAACTATCAGGGCTTCTTATTTTGGATTATACTTATATCTGGACCTCAAAAATGAATGTAAGATTTAATTTTAATATTAAGCATCACAGCATAAAGCTTACATTTAAAAAAACTTTTGAGCCGGGCTCGGTGGCTCAGCCTGTAATCCCTCGCTTGGGGAGGCTGAGATGAGTGGATTGCCTGAGCCCGCGGGTTCGGGACCCGCCTGGGCAGGTGAGACCTCATCTCTACAATAAATAAAAAAATTAGCCGGGCGTGGTAGTGCACGCCTGTAGTTCCAGTTACTTGGAACGCTGAGGTGGAAGGATCACCGGAACCCAGCGGGTCGAGGCTGCGGTGGCCGGGAGCAGCCACTCCACTCCAGTCTGGGCGACAGAGTGAGAGAAATTCATTTATAATTGGTATTGATTTCAATTCACTGTCAAATACATTTAAGATATGAAATTTCCTTTTTAAAAGAAGAGTATGGCTCACCTGTGCCTGAAAATATTTGCAAGACAAATAATTTTAACAGCAAAATTACAAATTAAATGGCTTAATTTATGTGAAAAACAACTTACAAGTTCACTGGTTTCTGCATCAAGGCCATTCTGATACTTTCGTGAATTTCTAAGGCTTTTATGAGTGGAATTCCTAAGTATGCGAGGTTTCCAGCCATTTGGGGCCATAGAAGTGGCAGTCTTTTCATCAGTTAGTTCAAATTCTTCTGGCTGAATCTGGTTTCCTGATGTCTGAAAGAACAACAAGACAGCAAATTGTGTGTGTGTGTGTGTGTGTGTGTGTGTGTCCAGCTGGATGTAACCTCTAAGTTTAGAACCAAAAAGCAATTTTGAATATTATATGTGTCAAGGTTTTTAGATTCTGTAACAGCTCCTCAGTCAAGAATAGATGGAAAACTATGGAGAAGTATATTAACATAGAAGTTAAAAAAAAAAAAAAAGACCAAACAAGTCAGAAAGGTTAAATGAAAACTGGAGTATAAGAATATTTTCTAAAAATCTAAAAATACATTTTTCAGAATCCAGAAGATATATAGGAATTTCCTTAATATGTAAGAGTCCAGAGAATAAGTCATGACCATCATGAAAGGGAAGAAAAAGAAATAGCTCATTTTTAAAGCTACAAACAAGGAAAGCTGAATCAAAGGGTCTGGTCACCATTGACAGGAGGCAAAACTGTTTCTCTCAACTGGCCAAGTGATGTCATCTTCCCTCCGGACAGTCCAGCTCTGACTCGCCCCAGGTGACCCAACACGCAGGCTCCGCTTCATTGCCGGCTTGGGATCAATTCTCTCCTTAGTGGGAATGGAGGTGGGGAAGGATGATATAAGGATATCTAGCACACTGCCCCATGAGGATGAGTGAACACTCAGCCTTGCTAGAGTTGGACTTTGGGTCTGCTCTCCTGTTTTCTTCCTCCATGTCTGAGTACACATCCTAATGGCTTGTTCAGAATCTTAATCCTTGTCATATTGTCTTGTTCTTGCTCCTCCCTTTAGGTCTTGCCTTGAACTGAGTGCTATGGCTAGTGTCTTATTATATCTACAGTGGCTTATCTTGATCTCTTTCTTAGCTTTCCAGTTACACTTTCAACACCTGGCAGAATATTGCCCATGTGCTTATATATTGCCTTGAACCACATTGCAATGATATGTTCTGCTTGGTGGACTCCCTTACTTGCTCATTACTGAGACAATTTTATACCATCCCAGAGCCAAAACCCAGCCTAGGCTAAAAACAGTTTGTAACTAATATCCTGTATTCTCCCTTCCATCCATTCTCACACTGCTATCAGATTCATTTTCCTCAAAAGCATCCACAGTTTTCCACTACCTCCTTAAGCCTGGATCCCCAAAGATTTAGCTCATGGAATGTCAAACTGGACCACCTTTATAAATGCTGCTTCTTATCTTTCCTCTTTTGGTAATCTCATCTATGCTACCAAGAGGTCCATCTCAATAGACAGTTCTTCCAATGAGCCCATTCAGATTTTATTCTTTTCTATGACCAAATGACTATTACCTGTTTCTTACAATATTTTTTCTCTGCATTACCTAAAGCACTCATTTAGTTGGTGTTAGGTGCTTCAACTGAAATTTCACTACCTCTGAAGCCAAGATGGTCACTTTTCGCCAGGTTATTAAAACGTATCTGTTTAAAACCAATAGCTCTCATTTCTTCCACCCAAATATACTTTGCCTGGCTGAAAGATTTAATTGTAAAAAGTAAAACAAGAAATATTGACAGGAAATATGGGTGAACATCCTTTCTAAGAACAACCCCATATCCTGAAGACATGGAGGAAAAAATTTGACTATCTAATTACATACAAATTAAAGCTTTTTTATGGCAGCCAAACAAATAATAAAGTGAAATTGGAAGGAACAAAGCAGGAAAAAGAGTCCAATGTATGTAAGAGAACAGCATATAATCAATAAAAATATTATGAACAACACAACAGAAAAGTGGCCTAATATAGGAGGAACAAATACTTTCCCAGAGGAAAAAATACAAATGGCCAATGAACATGTGAAAAGATGCTCAATCTCATGAATAATTAAAGAAATCTGGAGATACTGTTTACCTCTTTAGGCTAGCAAAGATGAAAAATAAATACTAAGTGGTTGCCAGTGGTTGTTATTTGTAGGGCTTTAGGTTATGATGACTTTCAAGTTTCTAAGATACACATGTTTGAATTTTTTTTTAATGCTTAGATTAAAAAAAATAAGAATGTGTTACCTTTATAATCAGAAAAAATAAGATACATTTAAAAGAAGCAACTAAGAGCCAACAGTTTACCTAATGGAGAAGCAGTAATAATTTTTAGAAACAAAACCAAGTAACAAATACGCATGTATACCCCCGACTCTAAACTAAACTAAACTAAACCAAAACAAAGTTTAATTAAAACTAGGTTGGACTTTGAGGTTTGAGAAAAGATAGCAGCATTAGCTTGAACAGCTAGTAAGCCCTCCAGGTCACCATGGTTCCTTTCTCCCTCTCTCCAATAGCACCAACAGGTAGGTGGGAGGACAAAACCCAAATCAGAAGTGGGAAAGGTGGGGGTGTCAAGAGGTTCAAAGGACTTGAGAATCACACAATGCCAGAGCGGGTAGACACATCAGAGGTGTCATCTTAGTCCAAGCAACAGCTCATTTAATAAGCGAGGATACCAAAATCCAACTTGCATAAATGACTTTCCCAAGGCTATGGCCTAGTTGGTGACTGGTTTCTATCAATCCAGACCATTGTTCAGTCTTCAAAGGTACAACTTTTCCTGGGAAGGAAAGTTCAGTGAATATGATATAGAAAGGACAGAGCTGTCTGTATTCCCTTGGCAGTCTCCCAGCCAAGTTGTGACGGAAGTGGAAGGTCATTCTGACAGGGGACACAGCAATAGGACAGCCAAGGGAGAAAGTGGTTGTCTCACTTGTGGATCCAACATGTCATTTTTGGCAAAAATTATAGAGCCTTGGTAACCATTCATGAAACGAAAACGAAAAGGAATTAAAGCACCATTATATTAGGTTGATGCATAAGTCCATAGTGTTTGTTTTTGGGCATGGCAACACTGCAGTGTTAGTAGTTTGTTTATCGCTTGTCATTTGGACTGACAATGTTGTGTTTGTGAATACACCTTGTATTTTGCAGCTCTGAAGTAATTTAGTGCTATTTGGGGGCTAAAGAAGATAGTATCAAGTGGAAATAAACAAACACTTCCACATATTCTTCTGTTTGAGTTTAACAGAGGAGTAAAAGCAGCAGAGACGGCTCAAAATATTTGTGCCATGTACGGGGAGAATGACATAGGAGAAAGCAAAGCAAAAAAATGCGTTTGTGGTTTCAAAGTGGGCCACTTCGACCTGAGTGATTCTCCATGTTCAGGAAGTCGACTGGGCTTTGATGAAGACAGTTTAAATGCTTTGATCTGGCCGGGCACGGTGGCTCAAGCCTGTAATCCCAGCAATTTGGGAGGCTGAGGTGAGAGGATTGCCTAAGCCCATGGGTTCGAGACCTGCCTCGGCAACTTGGTAAGACCTCATCTCTACAATAAATAAGTAAATTAGCCAGGCTGGTAGCGCGCACCCGTAGTTCCGGCTACTTGGAAGGCTTGAAATGGAAGGATCGCTAGAGCCCAGCAGGTCGACACTGGAGTGGCCGTGTGTGTGCCACTGCACTCCAGCCCGGGCGACAGGGTGAGACTCCAACTCAAAAGAAAAATGCTTTAATCCATGACGAACAGTGTCAGTTAACCTGAGAATTGGCAATGTGATGAACTGTGACCAGTCAACCATCATGTGACATTTGCATTTCATGGGCAAGTGGAAAATACTAC
The DNA here is from genome assembly GCA_963574415.1 of Tarsius wallacei. Classification (NCBI taxonomy): domain Eukaryota; kingdom Metazoa; phylum Chordata; class Mammalia; order Primates; family Tarsiidae; genus Tarsius; species Tarsius wallacei. The sequence goes on from CAUYQG010131479.1 coordinate 8,326, forward strand.
AAACTTATGTATCAATTCAACATATATTCCAAATTAGTGAAATGATAAAGACCCTTATGGTGGCTAGTCTATATGGCAGTAATTGACAAAAACACTATGATTGATCCTTTCTTGCTGGAGAACATTCTCTGATAAATGCAAGACTCAGTTATAAAACTTTCTATAATTTCATTTGGTATTTTATATTTTGGGGAATTTGCAAATTTCAGTAATTGTCATTTATCATAATGCCTACCTTGCATAATTGAAACGAGGACCAAATAGACTCCATAAGATAAAGATATGCGCCAGGCGTGGTAGTTCAAGCCTGTAACCCCAGTGGTTTGGGGGCCGAGGTGACAGGATTGCCTGAGTCCAGGGGTTCGAGACCAGCCTGGGCAACATGACGAGGTCTTGTCTCTACAATAAATTTAAAAAATTAGCTAGGCATGGTGGTGCATGCCTGTAGTTCCAGCTACTCGAAAGGCTGAGGCAGAAGGATCTCCACTGCACTTCAGCCTGGGTGGCAGAGTGAGACCCAGCTCAAAAAAAAAAAACAACAGATATACCTGATGCTGAATAAGATGAATGACAGCTTAAAGGTCCAGTCTAGTTTCTGCTTCTCTTCTTTGTTTTTATTATGTTTTGTTCCTATGGATATTAATTATGAAAAACAGAAAAGTCAAATGGTACTGCAATTTGATAATATGCCAAACCTGAAGCATGTATTGGGTTGAAGCATAAGTTCGTGGCATTTTTCCGCTTGCCCATGGAATGCAGTTGCTACATGATGGGAAACATTTTTACATCACATGAGACCTCTCTCAACCACTGGAGATCTTGGCTCTTCAAAAAAAGCCCTACAGAGGTGCTTTAGAAAAGGCCTGTCTCTTGGCAACAATCTCCCTAATATGTTTCTGCTAAAGTCTCTAGTATTCCATATAACTCAGAACTAGAGCTCCTCAGACAAGTGTGAAAACACTTCGCTTGTCCTCTGGCCACTTTGGTCATCCCTAATCTTATGGTGGAAGGGACCTGTTAGTTTGAACATATTCCCCAGGCAATTAGGAATCTCTGTCTTAAGGAATACACTCATGTTTTATTCACATTATTTTCTTCCTATCCCACCCCGCCTTTGCACACTCTGATTTCAAGTCTCACACGTACACTTTTAGGAATCTTCCTGAAATTTCTTATTTCTCAGGATGGCGTTAGCTGCATCATATTTTAACAATTTAAAGAACACTGTGTTGAGGATCAAATAGCAGAAAAACTACCTGCATGTTAACAAGTTTGAAGTACACTCCTTCCTTCTTCATCAGTTCACTGTGACATCCTTGCTCCACAATGACTCCATCTTCAAACCCGGCAATGACATCTGCATTTCGAACTGTAGACAGTCGGTGGGCTATCACAATGGTGGTTCTGCCTTCCCTGGCCTAAAAAGAAAAAGGACAAAATGTAGTGTATCGGGGTTCCGGTGTTGACACACTGTCCATTAACATGCACAATTAAGCACTTGTTGTTTATGGCTGGTGAAAGAGTAGTTTATACTCCAGATCTTTGTGTGATTACAGGAAAGGCAACACTCTTCTTTGAAAGATCCAAATCAGACTTCAGTTCGGGATCAAACAGGTGGCCAACACCTTCAGTATGAGGAGCTCTGGAAGCCTAAGGTAGTGTCAGTGTTTACTCAAGAAAAAAAAAAGCTTGACCTTTCTCAAGTGTTTTTGTATTTGTCTGAGAATCAGATTATATGGAATGCTTGAAGTATTTAAGGGAAACTGTTGCCAAGTGACAGCCTTTCCCGGAGCACTTCTGTAGGAAATCCTTATGAGTTCGATTTTAACTGTAATTCTGATGAACTGCACGCAGGCAGTTTAGGTGAAAACATATCTCAGGATCAGGATTGCTCAAATTGTGGTTCAAAAACCATCTGAATCGCAATCTAGAGTGGGACCAATAACTTTGCTCTTTAACAAGTGCTTTAAGAGGTGATTTTTATGCATGCTAAAATCTACAAATCACTCTTTTAAGTAGTTCAGTGACGTCACATGTTTGTTTGATGGATTTGTGACTAAGCTTAAATCCTGGATAATGCCCATCAAATTTTATAATTTCAAGGAGAAAGAAGGCATTAAATAAGTAACTAACTACGATAAGTTGGTGTCACATGAGAGGTACTGATAATGTATAAAAAATCCACTAAAGAAAAATATTGTTCTTCCAGGATGGGTAACTGGGTAGAAATAACATTATAATAGTGGTAAATCCTCATGCTCCTCAGAGACAAGATTATAACTGTAAAATTCAACTTTTTTTTTTCCCTTTTTTTTGAGTTAGAGTCTCACTCTGTCGCCCAGGCTGGAGTGAGGTGGCACATTCATGGCCACCCCAGCATCAACCTGCTGGGCTCAGGCGATACTTCCTCCTCAGCCTTTCAAGTAACCGTAACTACAGGAACATGCTACCACACCCAGCTAATTTTTTCATTTATTGTAGAGACGAGGTCTCACCATATTGCCTTTGCTGGTCTCGAACTCATGGGCTCAGGCAATGTTCTCACCTCGGCCTCCCAAAGTACTGGGATTACAGACTTGAGCCACCGCACCTGGCCAACTTTTCATTGTTAAAAAGGTTTGTAACTTCGATTAAATGGCCAATTAACTGATTCATATCATCTCTGAGAGTGCCAGTAATAACGGATTATTGTCTGTAAAAATATCAGGGTAGTGTGGAGACAATTAAGGTAGATTATAAACTATACTCATAACAACTAGGGCAGATTAAATATGGTCACAAACACATTGCACCTACTCCCATCCAGAGATGAAGTCTATTCCTCTACCTCCTCAAATCTGGGCAAGCCTTATAACTTGTTTTGACGAAAAAATTGTGAAGAAACTGATAGTTGTGAGATTTCCAGACCCTGACTTCAAGGGACCTCACGGCTTGCGTACTTCCCATCTTTGAATGTTGTCCTGAAAAGCCAGTGAAGGGCAGCTTGTCTAGTCTCCTGGACGATAAGAAGCCTCATGAAGAAAAACCAAACTACCACAGGCAAAGGCCATCACCAATTGCCAGGTGTATGAGTGAGGCCACCTTGAATGTTCCAGCCCAGCTGACTCCGAGCTGAAGTGAGACAAGGCAAACCCACAGATTCGAGAAAAATGAAAGTTGTGTTTTAAGTGCATTTTGGCTTAAAGCAACTGATATGGAAACTGGTAATTAGGCTGGGATGCTACTGTAACAAAAACCGAAAACATGTGACATTGGCTTTGAGATTGAGTGGTAGGTGGTGGCTAGAAGGGAGGTGATGATATTATTAGAGGAGACTGGAAGAGTAAGGAATTTCTATTAGAGGTTGGAAAAAGGGTGACCTGCATTATGTAATCTTAGAAAAACTGACAAAAATGTTTCCTGCTATAACTTGGAAGTAAGATATTTTACCTAATGAGCTTGTACATAAGATTAAGGAGATTCTAGACAGAATAGTGAAAGGTCAACTGGATTTCTCTCTCTCTGTGTGTGTGTGTGTGTGTGTGTGTGTGTGTGTGTGTGTGTGAGATAAAGTTCGGAGAAGAGAATGATGAGCTAAAGAATGAGCCACTTGGTTGCTGGAAGAATTTAGAGGCCATATAGAAGACCCAGCACTTGCTGAGTTGGAAAACAAAGTTGTTAGTCATCCAGTGAAATGAGGAAAAAGATCAAATCAAGGTATGGTTATAAAAAATGGTTTCTACGGTTCAAGGGTTTTCTTGCAGCAGTGTTACTCGCAGCCCAAAGCAGAGAGAAGTGTGTCTTGAAAAAGTTATGGGCATAGCTGCTGGGGTATGAGCCAGATTTCTAAGCAAATTTACAATCTTTAAGAGAATCCTCCAGCTTGGACTAAAGGAGACTGAAATTTTTTAAGATGAAAAGGGACCCAAATTTCTATGGGCAGAAAGCTGCAGACACAAGCCATTTCTTATGGAAAAGGAAATACCTGTCAGAGGGAAGATACAAAAGCCTAGGACTAAGGGGAACAATGGACCAGGGAACCCACTCCTAGGGAGCAAAACTGGGCCTTAATCAATAAACATTCAGTTTCCCTGTAGTGAGGATATGGGCAACATGTGCCTGACTGCACTGCCGAATTGCTGTGAGGGTGAAGGTTAGGGCTAGGTTAGAGCTAGTGTTCCGAAGGACTGCTGTGTGCTTCCTGTTTTTCCCTTTTTGAGCAGGGATAACCCTATCCCTGTGATGACCCTGTCCCTGCATCACCATTCTATGTTGGGAATACGTGTGAGAGATAACTTGTCTTTTCAGTGCACAGTTTTCTGGATCAAAATGAGCTGAATATGAAGAACCTTATCTATATCTGAACCACATGCAGATCTTCAGAGACTGGTCTTTGAGCCTGATGTTATATTGTACAAACATTTTGAGGGTCTTAGGGACAGATGAACTTCTCCTGCATGTGGGAGAAATGTAAGTAATTATGGCAGAGTGCATGCTGTGGAAGATCAAATACGGTCACAGATTCTTTACAGCCCACTCACTTCTCCATTCTGGGCCAGGCTGTGACTCACTATAAGCAACAGACTGTAATGCAGGTGACACTATATGGGTTCTGGAGTCTAGGCCTCTAAGATGCCTTATAGCTTTTCTCTTTGCCCTCTGGGTACAGTGCCCTGAAACTTCCATGTAAAGAAGTCATGTGAGCCTACTTATGAACATGAGTGTGAGAAGCCACAAGAAGAAGAACGGAGATGCCCAGCCAACAGCCAGCATGTGAGTGAGGCCATCACAACCATTCTAGGTAAATCAACCCTCCAGGTGAGTGAGCTCCCATAATAACAGTAGAGGATTCACTCAGCTAACACACAGAATTGTTTCAAATCTGAATTCAAGGTGATTTGTTATGTTGCAATAATGGCTTTTCTTGGGGACTTTAAAAAATGATGAGTGATTTGTTAGCTATTTTTTTTTTTTTTTGAGTTGGAGTCTCACTCTGTCACCCAGACTGGAGTGCAGTGGCCGCTCCCGGCCACTGCAGCCTCAACCTGCTGGGCTGTGAGATCCTTCCACCTCAGCCTTCCAAGTAGCTGGAACTACAGGCACGCGCTACCACACTCAGCTAATTTTTTATTTATTGTAGAGATGAGGTCTCGCCAAGTTGCCCAGCTGGGTCTCAAACCCACGGGCTCGGGCAATCCACTCACCTCGGCCTCCCAAAGTGCTGGGATTACAGGCTGAGCCACCAAGCTAGCATTATTAGCTATTTTTAAAGTAGATATGTAAAAAGTTACCAACTGAGGCGTGTGACATGATCCTACAGAACACAAAGAAACTGCTAAAATTGAGAGAAATTTCTTGTCCAAATACGAATGAAGACTTTCAAGGTTACAATTTCTCTGGTAGACATCATATCATGAGAAACATCTCTAATAATCCAGTTAATTTGGCACAGCAATAGCTAATAATGTATATCGAACATCTGTACCCTAAAAGGATTGGAACCAGGGCTCCAGGGTTGAATGGGAACTTTTAATTTTTTACTAAGCAGCTCTCTTATTCTATCTGACTTTACCCTAAAATGTTTATGTTAATACATGAATGTCTATTTTTATATTTTAAGTTGAAACTAATGTTTTAATTTATCATGTTCTATTTTTATGATTTTCTGCCTTAAGTCACTTCTGATTAATCAACTACCTATCAGTCTCACATGTATTATATTTTAGTTAAAGAATATTATTACTTAATATACATGAAGGCAATATAATTCAGAGTAGAAATTTGGGAGAAATAATTATTATTGTCTCAGTATTAAATTACATTATATAAAATGAGCCAAAATATTAACCTGATAAACCGGGAAACATGGATTAAATACAGTTTATGACATACAAGTCATTTGTGTTTACTTAGAATTCATATATAAATTTTTCTGAGAAAATAAGGTTCATACAGCTTGTCCCTAAAATTGTAAAAGGTATTTCTTCTTAGCCTTTTGGCTAAGGTTAAGTGTAAAATTGTTAGAGGTAGTTTGGGCAGAATTTGTTAAAGAACTTGCACATTTTACTGCTAAACTTTCTTAAATCAAATATATTTACGATATTTATGCGTTTGACCTTCATTTCTATAGCGTCATCTGACTCTTGTATTTATATCGTATTGTTATTAAAGATGACATCAGCATTAACCCCAAAAGTACACCAAGATAAGGTTCTTCCTATGACATTGCAGCTTAGTAAAGATGCTGGTGAGAGACTTAGAAATGTCTGAGCCAGACACAGGAGCTCTGCATATTTAAGACATGTTGCTTATTTATATGCTTAAACAAATATACAAGTTGAACTTTATTTCCAGAAAAACATCCAGTCACCTTAATGAATAAAGATGATGTTACTGCCTACAAAACAGGGTATTTTGAATTATTTTTCAGCTGGATCAGTGTCTAGGTAACCAGATTTTGTTTTTTTGTGTGTATATATATATATAATTTTTTTTTTTTTTTTTTTTAGTTGGAGTCTCACTCTGTCGCCCAGACTGGAGTGCAGTGGCCGCTCCCGGCCACCGCAGCCTCGACCTGCTGGACTCTGGTGATCCTTCCGCCTCAGCCTTCCAAGTAGCTGGAACTACAGGCATGTGCTACCACGCCCGGCTAATTTTTTATTATTGTAGAGATGAGGTCTCGCCAAGTTGCCCAGGCGGGTCTTGAACCTGTGGGCTCAGGCAATTCACTCACCTCAGCCTCCCAAAGAGCTGGGATTACAGGCTGAGCCACTGAGCCCGGCTTTTTGTATATTTTTAACACAGCTACTTTTGATCAATGCAATAGCCTATGTGCAAGAGAAAAACAAAGCCTAATGGCTCATTGCACAGGCCTGGGTCTGGGCTCATTGCATCATAGTCAAAGCAAGCCAGGATCATTCACCTGTCTGAAGATAACGGAACCTGACAGAAAGAGGAAATCAATAAGCTCTATGAGATAGCTTCACTTGCCTTTATGTTTATGTTTCTTATTCCAGCCTCCCAAAGCCCTGGCAAATATTTTCAGTAAAGTTTCAACTTTCTGTTCATTCAGATGTGCAGGGTCTACTGACCTTATCTAGAGCTGCCTGTACCTCAGCTTCACTTTCTGAGTCCAAGGCTGACGTGGCCTCGTCCAGCAGGAGGATCTTGGGATTGCGAACCAGGGCTCGAGCAATGGCGATTCTCTGTTTCTGTCCACCACTCAGCTGGGCCCCTCTCTCTCCAACCAAGGTATCAAATTTCTACAACAGAAAAGATGGAAGAGCTCTTGAAGTATTTTACATAAAAAGGGCAAGGAAGTCAACTTTAAATGGACTACTGAAATGTATCATAAATTATAATAAAACAAATGAATACTGAATTATTTTTAAAAACTACTGTCATATCACGTAGAAAATGTCATGTTATTCATGTGCCAGGCTATCTTCCTTAAATCCCTGACTGAAGAATGTAAGGGACTTACCTAGTAAAGCTGGACAACCTTGCATCTCAAACACTGTTAGCTTAACTTTTGAAGAAAGAACTCAGTTTCAATGAGGTGAAATTCTAATTTCAAGGGCAACTGCATTATCAGAACCTTTACCTGTGGCAATTTCATGACAAACTCATAGGCGTTGGCCTCTTTGACAGCTTTCTTTATCTCGTCCATGGTTACATTTCCACGACCATAACGAATATTCTCAGCAATTGTGGTAGAAAATAGCACCGGCTCTTGACTCACCACTCCAATTATTTCCCTCAGATATCTCACATTAAAGGTCCTAATATCCTGCCCATCAATGTTAATCTAAAAGGAAGAAAATATTTCCTATTAAATATTTTAAACCATCTGATATCTAGAGTATTGGGACTCAATTTGTTATGAAAAAAGTTTTAGCTAATATTTAACTTATTTTAGCACTTACAAATGACAATTGGAAATAAATAGCAATATGTGAGAATAAAAAAAAATTTATGCTCTCTTCTGATATTTATTTTCTTACATACAGTTTTTTTTCATGGATAATTATTCTCCATAAACTATTTTAGGTTTTGCTTTTGGTATGCCATTATGTTTACCTGCCAATATTAAATTTAAATAAAATTATCCACTTACCTACCTAGTCTGCATATTATTTTGATGACATTATGGTGTTTTACTATATTTAACATACCATGATTAACTTTATTTCCCACCTCTTGGACATTTTGCTTCCTTTAAAGACCATTGTAAAAGTAAAGAATTACCAAGTTGAAAAGTATGATTTATTTCTCCCTTGATAACAATCGCTTACATGTATAATGACTGATTTTTGCTGGGCATTTATTGCTTGCTGAATAAACAATTTTAAAAAAATATTTTAATGACTTACAATGTCAGTAGGGATACATAAATATATCTGTTTCACTGTAATTTACTAGCACTGGGTTTTATCTATTTAATTTTTTATTTCTAATTAATAGGTGTGAGGTGATAGTTTGTATATGTTTTTTTCTTTTTTTTGAGACAGGGTCTCACTTGGTCATCAAGGCTGGAGTGCAGTGGTATGATCACAGCTCACTGCAGCCTCAACCTGCTGGGCTCAAGTAAGTCCTCCCACCTCGACCTCCCCAATTACTAGAATTACAAGCCTCTATCATCATGCCCATGTAATTTAAAAAAATTTTTTGTAGAGACAGGGTCTCACCATCCTGCCTGAGCTGATCTCAAACTCCTGACCTGAAATGATCCTCCCAACTTGGCCTCCCCAAGGGTTGGAATTACAGGCATGAGCCACAATGCCTGGCCATTTATACCTGCTTTCAATTGTATATATTTGGCCAGGCTCAGTGGCTCAGCCTGTAATCCCAGCACTTTGGGAGGCCGAGGCGAGTGGATTGCCTGAGCCTGCGGGTTCAAGACCCACCTGGGCAATGTGGCGAGACCTCGTCTCTACAATAAATCAAAAACTAGTCGGGTGTGGTAGCGCGCGCCTGTAGTCCTAGCTACTTGGAAGACTGAGGCTGAAGGGTCGCCGGAGCCCAGCAGGTCGAGGCTGCTGTGGCCAGGAGCATGTCACTGCAATCCAGTCTGGGTGACAGAGTTAGACTCCAGCTCAAAAAAAAAAAAAAAAATTGTATATACTTACAAGTGAAGCTGATAATTTCTTAAAACTTTTCATAAATCTGTATTTATTCTTGAAAGATACATGTGTTCATATCTTAAAACTTTTTATAAATCTGTATTTATTCTTGAAAGATACATGTGTTCATATCCCATAAGAGCAGGGCTGCTATCATAGATTCATATTAATTTCTTAAATATTAAATGTAATACTTACTCCTATACATCATAAATCTTTTGCTCCAATTTATTTATTTATTTTGGCATAGTTTTATTGATTTTTCATTAGAGGCTTAAGGAAAAACTGATGTAATCAACTATACTACTGGACATTTCTTCTATTATTTCAGTGGTAAGAAAATTGTTAAATTATGATGTGAACAGCAAATATCTCTAAAGTATGAAATTTCTGAAGACCTTTTTTCTACTGACATATATTTTCATTAAAAAAATATTATTCCAATAATAATAATAATAAAGATATTTTAGATCACTTATCCTCAAATGATTTTTTTTTTTCCTAGGCTCTGAGGATTAAATCTGATCTTTCTGCTCTTATCCAAATTCCTAACTAAGAGGCATGGGGAGTCACTGCCCGACAAGGAGTCACCAAACAGGGTTTTATTACCTTATTACCCTATATACTAAAGTTTGTTTGCTAGCCTAAATCTGGCATAACGTCACATAACAAAGAAAGAAATCAAAGTATTTTATGGTGCTGCAAAGTGGTCTCTTGGGGGTCTCCCAGATTTAGGGAACCTTGTAAGATATTTATTTATTTATTTATTTTTATTTTTATTATTATTTTTTGAATTGGAGTTTCACTCTGTGGCTCAGACTGGAGTGCAGTGGCACAGTCCCCACCACCGCAGCCTCGACCTGCTGGGCTCCGGCTATCCTTCTGCCTCAACCTTCCAAGTAGCTGGAACCACAGGCGCGCGCTACCACAATCGGCTAATTTTTTTGAATTATTGTAGAGATGAGGGCTCGCCAAGTTGCCCAGGCGGGTCTCGAACCCGCGGGCTCAGGCAATTCACTCACCTCGCCATCCCAAAGCGCAGGATTATAGGCTGAGCCACCGACCCCGGCTGTAAGACATTTATTTATCCTCTCTGAAGTCTGCCACATATAAGACTTCATCTACATAACAAACCTGAAGTTTTCTGTCTCTGATCTCAAAAAGACATCTCCTCTGTTGATTTCCCAAATTCCTTAGAAAAGAACTACAGATTAACAGTCAAGAAGTCTTTGACTCTACCTATGACCTGCAAGCCCCTACTTGGAAATATCTCTTCTTTCTGGGTCAAACCAATGAAAATATCACATATATTGATTTACAGTTCCTTATAACTTCTGCCTTCCTAAAATGTATATAACCAAGCCACCACTCAACCACAGTGGGTACACTTTCTCAGGACCTCCTGAGGATGGGTGATCCCAGGCCTAGGTCCGCATGTTGGTTCAGAATAAACCACCTTAAAACATTTTGCAGAGTTTAGCATCTTTTTATCAACAGTTCTTTTTTTTTTTTTTTAAGTTGGAGTCT
>CAUYQG010131480.1:0-22207 GCA_963574415.1 Tarsius wallacei
CTGTAGTTCCGGCTACTCAGAAGGCTGAGGCGGAAGGATCGCCGGAGCCCAGCAGGTCGAGGCTGCGGTGGCCGGGAGCGGCCACTGCACTCCAGTCTGGGCGAAGGAGTGAGACTCCAACTCAAAAAAAAAAAAAAAAAAAAAATTGGTTCTTAAAAAAAGAAAAGAAAAGAAAGAAATAGACCACTAGTTAGATTAACTAAGAAAAGAAGAAAGAAGATTCAAATTATATTAATCAGAAATGAAAATATACATTTTGAAGAATGAAATAGACATTACAACTGATAGCACAGAAATAAAAAAGATCACCTGAGATTATTATGAACATTTTTATGCAAACTAAAAAATCTAGAGGCAATGGATAAATTACTTAAAACACTCAACCCTCCAACCTTAAATCAAAAAGAAACAGAAACTCTGAACATATTATTAATGAGTAGCAAGACTGAATCAGTAATAGAAATAACCCAAACCAAAAGAAAGCCCAGTACCAGATGGTTTTACAGTCAAATTTTACCAGACTTAAAAACAACAACAACAACAACAACAACACCACCACCAACAACAACAAAACTGGTGTCAATCTTACTGAAGCTATTCCATAAGATTGAGAAGGAGGAACTCTTCCCTATTTCTAAGAAGCCAGAAACCAGTAGCACCCTGCCCACAAAGCCAGGAAAAGCCACATCAAAATATAAAAAATACTCCTGATAAACACAGATGTAAAAATCCTCAACAAAATACTACCAATCAAATCCAACAACATATCAAAAAGATAATCCACCACAATCAAGTGGATTTTATCCTAGGGATGCAAACATGGTCCAACACACGCAAGTTAATAAGTGTGATTTCCCACATAAACAAAATTAAAACTGATTGTTTCAACAGATGAAGAAAGAACATTCAATAAGATCCAGTATTCCTTCATGATAAAAACCCTCAACAAAATAGGCATAGAAAGAACATACCTCAGCCGGGCTCGGTGGCTCAGCCTGTAATCCCGCTCTTTGGGAGGCTGAGGTGAGTGGATTGCCTGAGCCCGCAGGTTCCAGACCCTCCTGGGCAACTTGGCAAGACCTCATCTCTACAATAAATCAAAAATTAGCCGGGCGTGGTAGCGCGCGCCTGTAGTTCCAGCTACTTGGAAGGCTGAGGTGGAAGGACCGCCAGAGCCCAGCAGGTCCAGGCTGCAGTGGCCGGGTGTGGCCACTGCACTCCAGTCTGGGTGACAGAGTGAGACACCAACTCAAAAAAAAAAAAAAAAGAAAGAACATATCTCAAAAAATAAGCCTCATATGACAAACCTTCAACAAGCATCATACTGAATGGGACAAAGTTGAAAGCGTTCCCCCTCAGAACTCGAATAAAACAAAGATGCCTACTTTAACTCCTATTCTACATAGTTATAGAATCCCTAGCCAGAACAATCAGGCAAGAAAAAGAAATGCAGGCTATCCAAACTGGAAGAGAAGAATTTTAAACTATCTGTCCTTGCTGCTGCTAATATAATCTTATGATTAGAAAACTCTAAAGATTTCTCCAAAAGATTTGTGGACTTGATAAATGAAGTCAGTAAAGTCTTAGATCATGTCATAAAATTAGCATACACAAGTCAGTAGCACTGCCATACACCAATAATGAACAAGATGAGAATCAAATCAAGAGCTCAATACCACTTACAATATCTGCAAGCAAACAAAACCTAGGAATATATTTAACCAAGAAGGTGAAAGATTTCTACAAGAACTACAAAACACTGATGGAAAAGAAACCACAGGGGACACAAACAAATGGGAAAACATCCCATGCTCATAGTTTGGAAGAATCAACATTGTTAAAATGATCATACTACCCAAGGTAATCTACAGATTCAACACAATACCTGTCAAAATACCAGTATCATCTTTCACAGAATTAGAAAAAAAAAAAATACGCCAATTAATTTTGAACCAAAAAGTGGCCCAAATAGCCAAAGCAATTCTAAGCAAAAAGAACAAATCTAGAGGCATCACATTACCTGATTTCAAATTATACTACAAGACTATAGTAACCAAAACAGCATAGTACTGATACAAAAGTAGACACATAGACCAATGGAACAGAATGCAAACATAAACACAACCACCTATAACCAACTGACCTTCAACAAAAATATACACTGGGGGAAAAAAACAGCCTTTTCAATATGTGGTGCCTGGAAAATTGGATAGCAACATGGAAAAGAAGGAAACTGGATCACTATCTCTTATCAAATACAAAAATTAACTAAAGGTGTATTAAAGACTTAAATGTAAGATCTGAAAGATTCTAGAAGAAAACCTAGGCCATCTCTTCTGGACATTGACAAATAATTTAGGGTTAAAACCTCAAAAGCAAATGCAACGAAATCAAAAATAAAGAAATTGAACTTAATTAAACTAAAAAGTTTCTGCACAGCAAAAGAATCAACCAACAGAGTAAACAGGCCACCATACAGGATGAAAGAAAATATTTGCAAAATATATTCAAAAAAGGACTAATTTTTCAGAATCAAGAAAGAAACAAATCAGCTTGAAGAAAAAAATACCCCATTAAAAAGTGAGGAGCCGGGCTCGGTGGCTCAGCCTGTAATCCCGCGCCTTTGGGAGGCTGAGGTGAGTGAATTGCCTGAGCCCGCGGGTTCGAGACCCGACTGGGCAAGCAAGACCTCGTCTCTACAATAAATCAAAAAATTAGCCGGCGTGGTAGCGAGCGCCTGTAGTTCCAGCTACTTGGAAGGCTGAGGCGGAAGGATCGCTGGAGCCCAGCAGGTCGAGGCTGCGGTGGCCGGGAGTGGTCACTGCACTCCAGTCTGGGCCACAGAGTGAGACTCCAACTCAAAAAAAAAAAAAAAAAAAAAAAGTGAGGAAATGGCATAAGTAAACACTTCTCAAAAGAAGATGTACAAATGGCCAACAAACATATGAAAAATGCCATTGCCAGACCATCGCCGCCATTACCTTGCTGTATTCTGGTATGGCCACGTGCTGTTTGAGCTATGGCTGTTGCCATGCTTCCTGGCTTTGGCCTCCTCCCCTACCTTGAGTAGCTGAAATTCCTCTTTCTCTAATTTACTTTCTAAATAAACTATATTTTCTAATCTAAAAAAAAGAAAGAAAAGAAAAAGTGCTCAACATCACTAATCATCAGGGAAATGTGAATTAAAATCATAATGAAATACCAAATTAGTCAGAATGGCTACTATTAGAAAGTAAAAAAACAATAGATGTTGGCATAGGGAAGGCATATACACTGTCAATGAAAGGTAAATTAGTGCAACCTGTTTGGAAAACAGTATGTAGATTTCTCAAAGAAGTAAAAGTAGATCTATCATTTGATCCAGCAATCCCACTACTTGGTATCTACCAAAAAGAAAAGAATATAAAGAAGACATTGATACTCTATGTTTATCACAGTACATTTCACAATTGCAAAGATGTGGAATGAACTTTAGTGCCATCACTTTGGCTGATCAGTGTATAAAGCAAACAAGATATATGTATATAAAATAATAGAATACTATTTGGCCATAAAAATAATAAAATCATGTGTTAAGCAACAACTTGGATGGAATTGGAAGCCACTGTCCTAAGTGAAGTAATGCAAGAATAGCAAACCGAATACCATATCATCTCAATTATTCATGGAAGCTAAGCTATGGGTCTGTAAAGGCATACAGAATGGTATAATGGGCATTGGAGACTCAAAGGGGGAGGGAGGGGTGAAAAAATACCTATTGGGTACAATGTGCACTAGTGGGAGTGATGGGTACACTTAAAGTCCAGACCTTTTCACAACTATAACACATATTCCTAAAGCTATTGAAATTTTTAAAAGTTCACTTCCTCCCACCCTAAAAAACACAAATCAAAACAAGACATTCTGTTAGTATAAAAATGAGCAAGATCTAAGCAATAATACAAAAAAATAGAGTCCAATGACAAAAAAAGTGTATGGGGGCCAAGTCCATCTTCAGAGGATAGAATAGCAATGTTTATGGATATCACAAATAAAGAATTCAATTCTTTACATGATTGAGTAAGAGTATGTATAACCTGGGGTGTGAGTTCAGAGTATTACTCTAGTTTGCATAACTTAATTAATGTTATTATAAAATATTTGACGTAAATCTTGATGTTGAAAGCCCAAAGTTATACTAAGCTTTTGGGTGTAAAGTAAAAGAATAAGACCCATTATTTAGTTTTTGTTAGCCAAAACTTTTTTCTAATTGCTGGAGCCCTACTCTTAAAAAGATATGACAAGGTTATGTTTGCTAGGACAAGTTATGGCTGCTCAGTAGTCACTTTGGCAAAAGGATGACTGATGCTTGGTACAAATACTAAAATATATCTCTGTAACAAATGAGATTGCTGTTTTCCGTTTTGATAAACATATAATCAAATTCTTTGTTCTAAAAAAAATAAGTAAATAAAATAAATCACCAATGTGTGCTTCAATGAGTAGCAAAGAGATAAACTTGGAGAAGACAGCTATGCTTATAAAATGTGAAATTCTAACCCCACCCCACCCCACACATACATACTTGCCTACAAATTTGGAAAAGCATTTTTGATACTGTGATTTAAAAATGATTTGTCCTCTAGGCTTGCCTCCGCATGAAGCTCAAGAAACTTTTCCTTAGAAGGTTATAGGTGGAGCAGTATCATAATTGGCATTTCTAGTACAATTCTATCATGGAAAAACATAATATTTTTTCTGACCATATGTAGTCTATTCACAAATCTCTGTGAATTGATAGGGGAAGGCACAATCCTTGTTCATCTACAAAAGTGAATTATCTTGAAATCAGTTACCAACATAGCTAGCAAGATCAGAACACTAATAGAACACAGAATTAATTTCTAATTTGCAAAAGAAGGCACTGCATGACAGTGTATTCATCTGAATGATTGAGATTAAGTAGTCTTATTTTGTCCAAAAAATATTTTTTCAGTATATGCTCTGTGCAAGACATGCTGTTAGAGTTCTGCAGAACAACTGCTAAACATTTCAATATGACATAAATACATTTATACACATATATACAACATTCACCATAAACACACAGGTTGCCAAGTAGAATGAGATAAATGTCGTAGGTGGATATGTTGCCTTATGAATTCAGAGAATGGGATGGTCGTTTCTTGCTGAGAAGATCAGAATAGATGCATCTTTAGAAAACATGTGACAGCCTCCATGGAAAAGAGTGATGATAAGACAATAAATGAGTGTTCTATGAAATGTGCAATTAAAGTAGAGGTTTCATTGGGTAAGGAAACAGGGAAGATAGTAAATAAATCTAAGAAATATGAGTATGCGTAGAGTGCATGCATAAATAAGAAAAATAAGCTATAAATAAAAGCTTAATCTGAATGAATGATGGTCAGAATTACAGGGAAAATTTTTAGATATTCTTCAGTATGCAATGCAGTCATTTAAACAAAAAAGGAATATAATTGGAGACTTCTTACTGAGTTTTTCTTTTAAAATATTCAAGGCAGGAAAAAAATTAGAAACTCACTATGTGATGTTTAAACTAGTACTTCTAATAAAAAAAATCTAGTTTGTGGTGACATGCTCAAGAAAGCTGTCAAAAACTAAATAAAACTTATTAAAATGCAATTAAATGCCACATTGTTCAGATATCTACTTACTTATCCAAGACTTACAGTAAAAAATTACATTTTGGTAAGAAACAGAAAATGGGCAAGAATGTTTATTGTGTTAAAATCTTAAGGAGATCAACATGAGATTTAGTGTCATCATCATTCCAACCAGGAAGAAAGAAAATAAAAAGAACATACCTCTCTGTTCAGAAAAATTCCTTGAATTTGCACATCTCACTTATATAACAACAGCCAAAATCTAGTCATGTGGACATATCTGGCTTCAAGGGAAACCTTGAAATATAATCTTTATTTTATTTTTGTCATCCACCTGTCTGACTAAAACTTGGGGAATATAATAATACCAAAGGAGGGGACAATGACTATAGTGGGATGATTTGAGCTAGTTGTATATATGACTAAGTTATGACCAGTGAAATGCATAAAGAAGTGGTGTATAAACCTCCTGATAAAAAGTGATTTGTTTTCTTTTTTTACAGGATAACTGAAGTTGATGTAAACAAAGCTCTCTTTAAAGGGAATTTTGGATTAAAAGCTATTGTGATAGCTTCTAAGAGACCCAAAGAGATGACTATAAGACACAGTCAGCCCATGATTGTCTGACTCTAGACTTCTTCTTGAGAAAGAAATAAACTTCTGTCTTTTTTAATGCTACTGTTATATATGTTTTCTATCAACAGCAAACCTAATCCTAAAAGTCCTAAATAACACAGAAGAAAATCAACTGTCTCTTTAACAGTAACTCCATTCAAAATAGCTACTACAGTAAAATCGACTTGTTTTGAAAGTTTCCAAAGATAAAATTAAGATTAACTGGTGAATTTATAGATAAACAAATATTATTTTATATTAAGCAAATATTGTTCACTGACTGTCTACCATGAATCAGACACTATAACAGGCATCAAGGATACAGTGTGAGTTAAACTGAAAATGGTCCCACCTTTATGAAGTTTTCTGTCTAGTTAAGGGTATATAAAATAATTTTACCTCAAAATGTAAATATATAATTTGGTAAAATTTTATGAAAGAAAATGAATAAACTTTTAAGCAATCAGATACATCATTGTGTTTGTTGCATATGTGGAACAGGCAATTTTAATTATTCCTTAATGTTGATTTTCATACACAGACTGAATGACAGTTTGAGAATATAGCAGAAAAAAAATTTAGTGTACAACGTGATATTAAAGGTCCCATTCAAAGCATAAGTAGATCCCATGATTTGAAAATCTTGTAGAACTTATTCTTTGAATCTTAAAGTTGATTAAGGAACAAATTCTAAATGACCTATTTTAAATGTTATCATATATAACTCATTAAATTATTTTATGTTTTAATTAATAATAGATCTCATGGTATTAAAAGAAATTTACTTAATTAAAATGTATACTTCTGCCTTCTTAGGTGTTAAGATGCTTTTTTTCTTCCTCTGTGACATTTGATGCAGGTGTTGTGTATATCAGCTGCTTGATAACAATGTGTTGCTGAGTAACTTATCTGGTCTCAAGCTGATGCTCAATTAAACCTCTATGAAGCCTAATCATTCCAAAACAACACTAGTTCCAGGTTCATAGTGTAAATGATTTGAGGCACTCAAAGAAAGCAGTGTAACAACTGATCATGTAATTGTCCTATTAATCCTATAAACTTTCTTAGTTTAGTGAAAATAGCAGGGTGCTTCACAAACAACTGTGAATAGTTTTTTAAAGATTTCTGTTGGAAGATTAGAATGAAGATATTTACTGATGTGTTCTTATTAATTCCGAAGGTGCTGTACTTTTTTTCTTTAAACAACCTAATCCACATTATAAAGCTATATGAAATTTAGCTGGGCACATTCAGAGTTGGCAGTCAAAAGTACCTTAAAAGTGATTTCTGATTTTACCTCTAGAAGCAATTTTCATCTTGAAATGCCTTCCTGTAGTATTTTATTTATCTCCAAGTGGTATTAGTCTCTCTCTACTAACTGCCAACTCAAAATAATATGACAATGTGACTTAATTGACTTATAAAAATATTGCTAATACTTTTAAAAAGTGGCATAATTATATTAAGGGCTTGAGGGAGCCTAACAGAATAGAAAGTAAAAGAATAATCTAACCTTCGCAGCCTCTGGTAACCGTCAATCTACTCTCTACTTCCATGAAATTCACTATTTTAGCTCCCACATATGAGAGAGAACATGCAATATTTGCTTTTTTTTGGCCTGGCTTTTTCCACTTAACATAATGAACTCCAGTTCCTTCTATGTTTCTGCAGATGATAGGATTTCATTCTTTTTTATATTTCAAATTAGCTGGAATAAAATAATTGGAATGTTCTTTAGGCAAAGAAATGATAAATGATTGAGGTGATGGATATCTCAGTTATCCTGAATGATCATAACACATTGTACACATGTATCAAAATATCATTTGACCCCAAAACTATATGTACAACTATTATGTATCAATAAAATTATATAACCTCAAGTTAAAATATACTACATTTTCAAGAAATCATTAGATATTATTTTAAACTATAATTCCTAAAAAAGGAATATGTTGGTAAACATTATGGAAGCAATGATAATGGACAGAAACTCAAGATGAGAGCTAATTCAGTAAAAGGAATAGGTGACTGATCTCATACAATACTTTTCAAGGAATCCTAGTTGCATGGAATATGCATTTAAGAGACACACATCCATGTGAATGCTTTGTGATCACATCACTTTGTGTAAGAGTATAAATATTTTTCTAACATAAACTTTAGTTCAATATGTTTGTTTTTTCAGAGCATTTCATGTGACGAAGATTGAATGAATTAGGCAAAATGAAATAAGTCTTACTTCATTTTAGAAATATTGAGCATGGATTTATGGCTTTGGGTATCATTCTTGAGTGAATTAGACTAACTATTACATGTACAGCTAGAAAGAATCATGTAATAGACTAAATTTGAACTTCAATCTTCTACTACCATTTATTAGTTGGAGGAGGGAAATTGTGTGGTGATGATGTAAATATCGTTTATATAAACTTCATATTTATGTCTTAAAGTTATGTTAAAAGTTATAAAATTATATCACTATGAGCTTGTAGATCCATTCTAAATTAATCATCATAGGCTTTTAAATTGCTTTTGTGTAAAATATACAATTAGATTGATATTGAATCCCAAATAGCACGTTATCAGAAAAAAACTAGATATTTAGGAAACTCTTTAAGTATTAAAAAAAAATGATATAGAAGTGGTCTTGGCCAGAACATGATGCAATATAAAGTATAACGCACAAAATTCTTTAAAACAGGCTTTATATCTTAGGGTAATTTTCAGTTAACAGCAGAAGGCAGCAGAAAGAACAGAGATTCCCTAACTATCCTTTGTCTCCATTATCAACAACCCCACTCCAGTGGCACTTTTGTTGCAATTGATTAACCTACATTGACACATCATTATTACCCAGAGATTACAGTGTAGGACTCACTTTTTGTGTTGTGCATTCTCCAGGTTTGGACAAGTGCATAATGACGTATATCTACCATTATATTACCATACAGAACGGTTTCGTGGCCCTAAAAATTCTCTATTGAAGCATAAAATTTTAAAAATGTTTTTTCATGCTTAATTTAGAGAGAAAAAATGAGGAGTTACTGGTCAATATAGAGAAGAGTCTAAGGGAAGAAAAGCAGCAATTTAGAGATATTGTGAAGGAAAAATATAATGGCTTAGAACCATTTTGTGAAAAAATGAACTTAGCCTTTAAAAACTAAAAGTGATTCAGGAAATTGAGAGGCTTAAAAGGATTTTTTATGAAATGACTGTAGCTGCTCATAGTAATGTTATTCTGAAAGCAGAATCAGATACAGAGGCCCACAAACGACTCCTAACAAAAATCAGCATGTGGCAAGAACACATTCATAGTTTTATGAAATTTTAAGCGTTAGAAGTAGTATGGGTGCATCACTTAAAAAGTTTAAGATATTCATTTAATTTGCTGGGGAGCTAGTGAAAACAGAAGATTCTTTTCTGAGTAATTTAAACTCTGACTAAGAAATAAAACATGTTCTTCTAAGTGAAAGATCATAATTGTTAAAACAATTTTCCCCCTTACCAAATGCCTATTGATGATTTTAAGATTTCAAGGCTCAGATAAAATGTTACCTTCTCTGTGAAACTTCCTTTTATTTCAAGTGTGAATGTATTTATATTTCTAATTTTTAATGTAATTTTATCTATTAGTTCATTCATCTGGTAGATATCTGTCAACGAGTATTTAGCACATATTTTACTGTGTTGAAAATACAGTATATATATATATATATATATATATATATACCTTTAAGAAAGCACAAATTCTAAGAATGAAAAAAGAAATCTGTCTTTCAAAAATAAACTTATGTAGGAACTTAATTGCACAGTGTGTTGTACAGTGTGTTGTTTGGGATGGTGTGATGAAGTATGCAAGAAAGGATTACAAAGAAATTTTTAGAGAAGTGTCCGAAAAAAGCCTTGAAGAAAAAGAAGAAATTAATAGGGAGAAAAATTACAAACAACATGTGTACATTTATCATATTATATTAAAAATATTTATTAGTGTACCTACCCCATTTTTATCAACCTGAGAGCAAGAATAGCTAACATAATTAATTTCTTCATTCTATAAGCTCTTAGAAAAAGTAGTTGCCTTTTAGGTGTCACATAACAAATTAATATTAAGTAATGTATAGACAATGAAAATATAAAAGAGTTACTTTGATGTAAGTGCTGATTTGAACCACAGAAACATCAAAAAACAGAGATAGGGTGTTATTAATAAAGATATCTTTACAATAAGATTCTAGAAGGATAGAAACAATGGCAGCATCATTTTTGAAATGGTCTAAATTTTCCTTTAAATTCAAACAGAACTTATTTTTGTCTTGTTTGATGCTCTCTCTCTCAGGAAACCAACCTATAATATCAAGAAATTGAAACTCACTAGAAAACTACATTCAGACAATGAGATGCCACACCTACCTGTTTGCCAACTCCTCTTCCTTACCCCTCCCCAATTCCTATTTACCATCGTGCTTACAGTTCCTTAATATCTGCTTACCAATTCCTCTTCCTTATACTTCCTCAATTTCTGTTTACCAACTCTTCTTCCTGACTTCTCTTTAATTTCTGTTTATTGACTGATATCACCCAATAAAAAGCCTTCTTTCCTAGCAATACTTATTGTTTCAGTGATTGATTTTTTTAAAGCAGCAAGAAATAGCACACCAACTGAATCTCTACCATTTCAGTAACAGAATTTGTTTCCCTAACTAGGAAAGCATTGCTTATGGCTTAGTTTTCATGGAGTGTGAGAGTTTCAAGGATTCACCAGCAACTGCCTGAAACTTTTTGACCAGAGATTAATTTTGGTCTGTCTCTCTCTGGTCCTGCCATTGTTGTCTCGCAACCTGACTGCCTAGAAAGAATGTCCTTTGAAATTAAACATCTGTGACCAGCCTGGTAAGTGTCCTGCATAGGTTACAGAGAACAGAATCTGATTCTCTCAATTTTGGGAATTCAAAGGAGTTTTTGTTTGCAGATTGAGCAAGCCCAACCAATGGATAAAGAAAGCACCCTGACTGTTTCAGTTTGGACTTTAAGGCTTGTTAGCTAATATTGTAGTTAGATTGCATTTTGCATAATTTTTTGTTTATGTGTATGTGTACATGTAGTAATGGGAAATCAGAACTAAGTCTCCGAATACAGCCCACTTGGATGTATTCTTCAAAATTGCTCTAAATGTAGTTATGACTCAATGTAATAAAAGAAAAAAATATTTTTTTAATGCTGTTCAGTTTCAGTGTTTATTGGTGTCTGGAGAGATTGGAATCATTTTGTTGTTGAATGGGAAAGTGGAACGCAGTTTTCAGTACTTAGGCTTTTATGCTGCTCTCCTAAGCAAGGTTGGATCTCATTAGAATAAATATTCTTCTGTGGTGTTGTTTGGCCCCAGTGTTCTTTGGAATTTTGGAAAGTTAGGCCTTTAAAAATTAAACTACGAGAAAAGGGACAAGATGGCATTGGATCCAGTCAGAATGTGAGAGTCTCTACATGGGTGAGTGTGCAAAAAACTAATCTGCAACCATTTGTGTGTGCAAGTGGGTAAGCAAATGTCCAACTGAGAGGTGACACAAGATCAAACACCTGAGGACCCCTGCAGAATGACTGCAATTTTTTGTTGCTCTGAATTTGGCGCATGCTGCATGCAGAAGGATTTGTTATCCCTGAGGTATCTCTCAGGAAAAGGCAGAAGAGATCAGCTGCCTCTCAACATCTGGCACCTGGCCCACACCACAACCTGAAGCAGACCAGGCACTGGCAGCAAGGACCTTGGAGAAAGCTCAGGGAAGAAATATGAACCCCACTGGAGGAAAAAACATGTACTGCTGCCATTTTCTCTGTCCTGCGACTGGGCAGAGACCTGCTTTATCTCACCCAATTCTGAGCAGCCTGTATCCTAAGACTGAGGGATGATCTCCACAACCCTCTGAAATTGACCGTCATTTTCCCAGAGAGAATACTCCAAGTGCACAATACTGAAAAGACAGATGTCCCTCCCCACACTGGACCAAACACAAATGCATGCAATCAGGGCAGGAGACCAAGTGGCAGACAATTTGGGAGCTTTTCCCCAGAAAGATCTGCTTTACCTCAGAAAGATCTGGCAGTGAGGACCACAGAGGGAACTCAGGGAGGGATATTGAGGCAGACTTCCAAGGAAGCAATGGAGAGAGCCCACCCTGAGCCCACATGAGGCTCCAGGGTCTTGTTACCAGGTCCCGAGATCCAGAGACTGGAAACTGCTGGAAAGGAAGCTATTGACCCCAATAGTGGCAGGAACAGCCTCAAAAAGAGAAACTGAGCAGACTACCTAATGCCTGGGCAGAGGAGTACTCCAGGGCAGCCTCTGTCGAACAGCAGAATTGCATCTTGAGGCCATGGTGCTGATCTCTGTGTTGCATTGGGGCTACTCTTTGAGACCTCAGAGAACATTGCCCCCACTGCACAAGCCCTGGCAGGTAATGGCAGATGTAGAACACCAGATAATTCAACCTCCACCCTGAGGCAGTCGCTGAGCAATAGATGCAGACAGTGGAACTGACTGAGAATGAGGCTGGTGGCAGTATTGGCTTGTTTGATTATCTCATTTGGTTGCTTTGTTTGTTGGTTGATTTTCTCTTTTCTTTCCTCCTTCTATCTCTTTCTTTGTTCTTTCTCTGTTTTTTGTTTGTTTGTTTTGTGTGTATGTGTGTTTTTCTCTTTTTTTTCTATTTTTCTTTCTGCTTTCCCCTTCTCCTCCTTTCCCTTTTTTCTGCTTCTCCTTCCCTCTCTTTTCCCTCTTATGTTCTCCTTTGGACTCAGGGTCTGTGCAAGCATACCCACTATAAAGTCATATTGTGTAGAGATGGAGAGTGAGTCCCAGCTAGACCATTCACTCAATAGAAACATTACGACCTGCCATTGGTTTTGAATCCTTGCACCCTCCCATCCTCTAGTAAGTTCTCAAAATTGTAAAGAGAAAGCACAATGCACACCCTCCACCCAACTTCATAAATGAATAAACCAGGAGCCCCAGTTCAAAGAAGCAAAAGGTAGATCAAATATCAGAAGTGACTACTTCTCCATTTTCTACTGAGCAATGGAATTAAAGAGAAAGATAAGATAACTACTACAAATGAAAAAAAAAAATGAAGAACTGCTGGTAACTATCAGCAAAGAGTCAGTGCTAGAAAGAACAGGTACTGAAACACAAACAATGGCTATCTCTGAAAACAACAGTACCCAGAGTGCACTTATGGAGATTAGAGAGTGAATAAAAATCAAGAAATACAAGGGCTAAAACTAAATAAGATTGCAACAGAGCTGAACAAACTAAAAAGAGTGTACTTAGAAACAACAGAAATAAAAAACATCATCCAATAAATAAATAACAAACTGAGAAGCATGGGAAGCAGAAATGACCAAGTAGAAGAAAGAATCTCAGAGCAGGAAAACCAAAATATGGAATTAATCCAATCTATTAAAAATACAGAAAAAAAGACTTAAGAAGAAAGAAGAAACACTCCAAGAGATGTACAATTTCATTAAGAAACGAACCTACATCTGCCTGGAACACCTGAAATAGAATGAGAAACAGAAAACACTCTGTAACAAACATTCCATGAGGTAATTTTTAAAAAACTTCCCTCATCTGGTCAAAGAGATGACTATACAAACCACAAGAGTTTCTGAGAACCTCTGCAAGACATCTTACAAGAATACTAATTCCTAGATTCATAGTAATTTATCTAAACAAAGTAGGTATAAAAGAAAAAAATCCTAAAGACAGCAAGGGAAAAAGATCAGACTACCTACTGGTAGTCTGCAGACTTATCTGCAGAAACACTGCAAGCCACAAGGAATTGGACCTCAATCTTTAATGTTCTCAAAGGATAAACATTTTCAACAAAGAATTTCCTACCAGGCCAAGCTAAGCTTCATCAGCGATGGATAATTAAAATCATTCCAAGACATCCAATCCCTGGGAGAATATGCTTCTTCAAGACCAGCTCTGCAGGAGAACCTTAAAAAGGTGCGGTGCACAAAAGAAAAAAGAAACAAAAAAAGACCACATATTTCACAAGATCACAAACAAACATGGAAGCAACACAACACACATCATATTCACAAAAATGAAAACACACACACACACATATGAACACAAAAGCTAAACAAAAACAAAACAGCCTTATAAGAACATTATGGCAGTAACAAACGCTCACATTTCAATAAACAGTCTGAATGAGAATGGGCTAAATGTGCCACTGAATCGATAATTGGTTTAAAAACAATCACAACCTAGTAATTTACTGTCTTCAGAAAACATATCTCACCACAAAGGACACCCTCAGACTCAAAGTTAGAAAGTGGAAAACAAAATTTTAGGCAAACAGATCACAAAAGAAGGAAGAAGTCATGATCTTAATATCAGAAAAACAACCTTCAAGCTATCAAAAAATGTTAAAAACACAGAAGGACACTACATAATGATACAAAGTTCAATCCATCTACAAGAAATATCCATTCCAAAAATAAATGCACTCAACACAGCTTTTATAAAGCAGCTGCTAAGTAAACTACACAAAAACATTGACTATAACACTGTCATAGCTGGAAATTTAACTACTCCACTAACATTCTTAGATAGATCATCAAGGAAAAAAATCAACAAAGAGATCCAGAACCTCAATTTGAAATTTGACCAAATGAACTTAGTAAATACATACAGAACACTCCACCCAACACCCACAGAATGTACATTCTACTAATCACCACATGGAACATACTCCAGGGTCGACCATATCCTCAGTCACAAATCAAGCATAAATGAATTCCACAAGATTGAAATACTGCCATGCACCTTCTCAGACCACAGTGGAATAAAAATAATTATCACCACCAACAAAATTTCCCCAAGACCCACAAAGACATGGACACTAAAGAACATGATGCTGAACAGCACCTGGTTCAACAGAGAAATCAAAACAGAAATTAAAAGATTCCTGGAATCAAACAAAGATGAGGAAACATCTTACCAAAACTTCTGGGATGCCATGAAAACAGTACTAAGAGGAGAATGTATATCTCTATGAACATACATCAAGAAAATAGAAAAAAATGTTAACAGTTTAACAAATCACCAAGAATATTGAAAAAGCAAGACCAGCCAGGCTTGGTGGCTCAGCCTGTAATCCCACGCCTTGGGAGGCTGAGGTGAGTAGATTGCCTGAGCCAGCGGGTTCGAGACCCGCCTGGGCAAGCGAGACCTCATCTCTACAATAAATCAAAAAATCAGCTGGGCATGGTAGCGCGCACCTGTAGTTCCAGCTACTCGGAAGACTGAGGCAGAAGGATCGCCGGAGCCCAGCAGGTCGAGGCTGCGGTAACCGGGAGTGGCCACTGCACTCTAGTCTGGGCGACAGAATGAGACTCCAACTCAAAAAACAAAAAAACAAAAACAAAAAAAGAAAAAGCAAGACCATAAAAACTTCATCTTCAGTAGAGGAATTCAGATCACCAAAGTAAAAGCCTTAATACAAGACATAGAAGACAAAAGTAACAGAAAAAATCAGCAACAAAGAAAGTGAGTTCTCTGAAAGGATAAACAAGATTGATGAACCCCCAGCCAGAATGACCAGGAAAAAGAGAGAAAAAGTCCAAATAAACACAATTAGAAATGCAAAAGATCAAATCACAGCTGACTGCCAAGAAATACAGACAATTACAGAGATTACTATGCACACTTGTATGGGAACAAACTTGATAATCTAAATGAAATGAAGGACTTCCTGCCATCACACAATTTTCCAAGATGGAAACAAGAAGAAATTGAAATACCAAATAGACCAATAACAACCCAGGAAATTGACTGTCATTAGAAAACTACCAAAAAAAAGTCCTGAACAAGATGGATTTCCAAAGGAATTTTGCAGAACATACAAGGAAGAGCTAATAGCAATCCTATTGAAAGTATTCCAGGCAATTGAGAAAGATGGAACTTTCCTCAAATCATTTTATGAAGCTAACATCACACTGATACCCAAACTGGTTAAAGATCCAACAAAGAAAGAGAAAACAGACCAATATCCCTAATGAATATAGATGCAAAAATGTTGAACAAGATTCTAACAAATTGGATGCAACACAACATCTCAAAAATCATCCACAAGTAGGTTTTATCCCTGGGATGCAGTGCTGGCTCAACATTCACAAGACCATAAATGTAATTAAATACATCAACAGATGTAAAATCAAGAGTCACATGAATATATTGTATGATGCACAAAAAGCTTTTGATGAATTCCTGCATCCCTTTTTGATAAAAATCCTAGAATATCTAGGCATACAGGAAACATACCTCAAAATACTAAGAGCCATCTTTGATAAACTCACAACCAGCATATTGTTAAACAGTCAGAAATTGGAAACATTTTTCTTGAAAACTGGAACAAGACAAGATTGCCCACTCTTACTCCACCTGTTCAACATAGTGTTGGAAGTGCTAGCTAGAGCAATCACACAAGAGAAGGAAGTCAGGGACATCCAAATAGGAAAATAAGAAGTTAAATTATCTCTCTTTGCTGATGATATGATTCTATACTTCAAAAATCCAAAAGAATCGGTCAAAAACCTCCTTGCACTAATAAAGGACTTTGGCAAAGTCTCAGGGTACAAAGTAAACATGCAAAAGACAGTCACATTCTTATATACCAACAGCAAATGGGCAGAGAACCAAATAAAAATCACAATCCCATTCACAATAGCCACCAAAAAGTGAAATACCTCAACATCTTCCTAACCAGAGAAGTTAAAGACTTTTATAACGAAAATTTTCAAAACATGACTCAAAGAAGGTAATGACGACACAAACAAATGGAAAAATATTCCATGTTCATAGATAGGAAGAATCAACATTGTTAAGATGTCCATCTTACCCAAGGCAATCTACAGATTAAATGCCATATCCATTAAATTACCAATATTATTATTCTCAGACCTGGAAATGACAATACAGAAATTCATATGGAAACATAAATGACCATGAATAGCCAAAACAATCCTTAGCAAAAGAAACAAAGTGGGAGGTATCACGCTTCTAGACTTTTTTTTTTTTTAGTGAGAAGGCAGGATTTGTTGAGAAGACAGAAAAGCTCCCACAGTGGGAGGGGACCCAAAGGGGTTACACTTCTAGATTTTAATCTTTATTATAAGGCTACAATAATCAAACATCCTGGTAATGGTATAAGAACAGGCATATCAACCAATGGAACAGGATAGAGATTCCAGAAGCAAAATCTCAATTTCTCAACCAACTCATCTTCAACAAAGCCTCCAACAACAACCCTGGGAAGAGGAAAACCTATTCATTAGATGGTGCTGGAAAAACTGACTGACTGCATGCAGTAGAATAAAACTAGATCCCTACCTATCACCATACACAGAAATCAACTCTAATGGATCAAAGAACTCAACATAAAACCTCAAAAATTAAGAATCTTAGAAAATGTAGGTGACACCCTTACGGAAATCAGAATAGGCAACCAATTTCTGATCAAAACCCCAAAAGACCATGCCAAAAGCGATAAGATAGACAAGTGATACCTCATCAAACTGAAAAGCTTCTATAAACCATCTAGAGAGCAGGGAAACAGCCCACAGAGTGGGAAAAAAATATTTTCCTACTGTATATCTGACAAGGGCCTAACATCCAGAATCTACAAGGAACTCAAACGTACTGAAAGGATAAAAACAAACAGTCCCAATAAACAGTGAGCAAAAAACATGAATGGACACTTTTCAAAGGAAGACACATGAGCAGTCAATGGATATGAAAAAATGCTCAACCAAGCTATTCATCAGAGAAATGCAAATGAAAATTGCATTGAGATACCACCTAACTCCAGTAAGAATGGCCATCATTGATAAAATAAACAATAACAGATGCTGGTGTGGATGCAGGGAAAAAGGATCGCTTCTACGCTTTTGGTGAAAATGCAAACTAGTTCAACCTCCATGAAAAATAGTGTGGCAGTTCCTAAACAAACTAAAAATTGACCTTCCATATGACCCAGCAAACTACATCAACTTCTATGGAAAAGAGTGTGGCAGTTCCTAAAAGAACTAGAAATTGACCTTCCATATAACCCAGCAACCCCCATTCTTGGAATATAATTGGAGGAACTTAAGTCACTCTACAAAAAAGATACCTGCACATGCATGTTTATTGCAGCACTATTTACACAAGCAAAACATGGAGCCAGCTGGGCTGCCAATCAGAACTAGACCAAATAAAAAAATGTAGTGCATATACATGATGACATATTACAAAGTCATAAAAAAGAACAAATTACAAAAATTAACTCAAAACGGATCAAGGACTTAAATGTGAAACCTCAAGCTATAAGAATCTTAGAAGAAACATCAGGAACATTGCAGTAGGCAATGAATTCATGACCAAGTCCTCGAAAGCAAATACAGCAAAATCTAAAATTGACAGGTGGGATCTTATCAAGCTAAAAAGTTTTTGCACAGTAAAAGAAAACATCAAGAGAATAAAGAGACAACCAACAAATGGGAAAAAAAATATATGGATCTGACAAAGGCCTTACATCAAAAATCTATAAGGAACTCAAATAAATAGACAGGAAAAGAACTAATAACCCCTTTAACAAGTGGGCAAAAACTTGAATGGATTTATAGAGACTATTATACTCAGTGATCTATCACAGAAACAAATAACTGAGTGTCACATATTCTCACTCATATGCAGACCTTGAACAATTATCATAGTACTATAAGAAAAGGGTTGGCAGTAGTGGGAATCTGCCGAGGGGGAAGCCCACCTCAACAACAAGGGTACCTGCATAATGAACTTTGTATACCTAACCCTGAATTGTACCCCACATCTTTAAAATGAGTTTTTTTTTTAAGTGGGCAAAAGATATGAATAGAAACTATTCAAAGGAAGACATTCAAGTAGCCAGCAAAAGTATGGAAAAAAAAGTTCAGTTTCACTAATCATCAGAGAAATGCAATTCAAAAGTACAATAAGATATTGCCTCACACTTGTCAGAATGGTTATCATTAAAAAGTCAAGAAACAAGTGGTCAGGTAAAAAGGCTCACACCTGTAATCCCAGCACTGTGAGGATGAGGCGGGTGAATTGCTTGAGCACAGTAGCTAAAGACCAGCCTTGTTGACACAGCAAAACTTCATCTCAAAAAAAAAAAAAAAATTAACTAGGCATGGTGGCATACAACTGTAGTCCCAGCTACTTGGGATGCTGAGGTAAAAGAATTGCCTGAGCCCAGAAGGTCAAGGCTGCAGTGAGTCGTATTGCTGTGATCATGCCACTGCATGCCAGCCTGGGTGACAGAGTGAGACTGTGATTCAAAACAAATCAAAACATGTGTTGAGAAGGCTAAGGAGAAAAAGTAATCCTTCTATACTGTTGGTAGAAATGTAAGCTATTTCAACCTTTGTAAAAGCAGTGTGGCATTTTCTCAAATAACTTAAAACTGATACCATAAATCTCAGCAATCCCACTTCTGGGAATATACCCAGAATAACATAACTTGTTCTACCAAAAAGACACTTGCACATGTATGTTTACTGCAGCACTATTCACAATAGCAAAAACATGGTACCAACCCAGATGCCCATCAAAAGGGGACTGGATAAATAAAATATGGTACAGGCTGGGTTCATTGACTCACACTTGTTAAAACACATTTTGGGAGGCTGAGGTGAGAGGATTTCTTGACCTCAGGAATTTCAGACCAGCCTTGGCAACATAAAGAAATCTTGTCTCGAATTTTTTTTTTTAAAGTTAGTGGGACATGGTGATATGTGTGTCTGTAGTCACAGCTACTGAGTCAGAAGAATTACCCAAGTGTGGGATGTTGAGGCTGTGATGAGCCATGATACTATCACAGCACTCCAGCCTGGACAACAGAGTGAGATCCTGAAAAAAAAAAAAAGAAAAGAAAGAAAGAAAATAAAATGTGGCAATATACACAATATAAAGAAAAACAAAATTATATCCTTTGCAGCAACAAGGATGCAGCTAGAGACCATTATTCTAGGTGAAGTGTCACAGAAACAAAATACTGAATATCACATGATCTCATAAGCAGGCCCTAGATATTGGGCACTTGAGCACAAAGATGAGAACAACAACAAATGCTGGGCACTGGTAAAAAGGGAAAGAGAAAATGGGATAAAAGGCATACAACCACCCATGCACTACCACAGGAAGACAGACTAGTTTAATTAAAACAGCTTAATCTTCTGAGTTATTTGGGAAAATACACACACATATTTAACTTTGAGACAAATTCCTAATATGCACAGGTTATAAAAATGGTTAACAAGAAAGGTTTTACATCTGCTAATGTGCTGAATTATGTTTATTATAGTTTATTATTATTACTAATGTTAAGCCAGCCCTGCATCCCAGGAATGAAGCTCACTTGGTCATGAATGATCCTTGAGATGTGTTGTTGAATCTGATTTGCTAGAATCTTGTTTAGGATTCTTATATTTGTGTTTGTCAAAGAGAAGTTTCTATAATTATCTTTCCTTGTTGGGTCTTTGCCAGATTTGGGTATCAGTATGACATTGACTTCATAAAATGAATTGGAGGGCATTCCCTTTTTCAACTGCCTGGAAAAATTTCAGTTAGATTGATATCAGCTTTTCCTTGTATGTCTTGTAGAATTCAGCTGGGAAGCCATCGTGTCTGGGGCTTTTTCTGGTAGGTAGATTTCTTATGACTGAGTAAATTTCCTGGATTTTTATTAGTCTGTTTAGAGTTCAATTTCTTCTTGTTTCAACTTTGGGAGGTTGTTTGATGTCAGGAGGTGCTCCATTTCCTTTAGATTTATGTTCCTTGGAATATTATCTGATAATCTTTTTAATTTATTCAGAGTCAGTTGTGATTTTGCCTTTTGAGTTTCTAGTTGTATTTATATGAGCTTTCTCTCTCTCTCTTTTTTTTTTTTTTTTTTTTTTTTTTAGTCAATCTAGCTAGAGGTCCATTAATCTTATATATCTTTTCTAAAAATTAGCTATACCTCTCCTGGAAATATGCCCAGAAATATAAATCATTCTAAAAAAAACAAAAAACAAAAAAAACACTTGCACACATGTTTATAGCTGTGCTAGTCACAATAGCAAAAACGTGGAGCCAACCCCACTGCCCATCAAAAGTGTACTACATAAAGAAAATGTGGTACATATACATGATGAAGCATTAGGTAACCATAAAAAAAATAAACAAAATAATGTGATTTACAGCAAATTGAATGAAGTTGGAGACCATCATACTTAGTGATCTTTCACTATAACAGAGAACTAATACTGAATGTTCTCACTCATAAGTGGAACCTGAATATGAATCACAAAAACACAAGGGAGGGATCTACAGTCAATGGACACTGCCAGAAGAGGGAAGAAAGTGGAAGTTATGTAGCATCACAAAGGTACCTGGTCCTAAACCAGGGGAACTGAGGGCCAGTTAGAAGTTCAAGCCTCTAGCCGGGCTCGGTGGCTCAGCCTGTAATCCCGCGCCTTTGGGAGGCTGAGGTGAGTGGATCGCCTGAGCCCGCGGGTTCGAGACCCGCCTGGGCAGGCGAGACCTCATCTCTACAATAAATCAAAAAATTAGCCAGGCATGGTAGCACGTGCCTGTAGTTCCAGCTACTTGGAAGGCTGAGGCGGAAGGATCGCCGGAGCCCAGCAGGTCGAGGCTGCGGTGGCCGGGAGCGGCAACTGCACGCCAGTCTGGGCGACATAGTGTTACTCAAACTCAAATAAAAAAAAAAAAAAAGAAGTTCAAGCCTCACCTTCACAATGCCTGTTTGTATAACTTATCCTAACTAGTACACCACATATCTACAATTTTTTAAAAATGGTTAGCAAGCAAATGACTAGCTTTGTCTAATATCTCAGGTTTCATAAGTAATTTAGATAAACTGCTAAAAATAAATGAAACA
>CAUYQG010131482.1:0-30077 GCA_963574415.1 Tarsius wallacei
GAGACCCACCTGGGCAACTTGGCAAGACCTCATCTCTACAATAAATCAAAAAATTAGCCGGGCGTGGTAGCGCGCCTTTAGTTCCAGCTACTTGGAAGGCTGAGCAGAAGGATGGCCGGAGTCCAGCAGGTCGAGGCTGCGGTGGCTGGGAGTGTGCCACTGCATTCCAGTATGGGTGACAGAGTGAGACTTCAACTCAAAAATAAAAAAATAGCCGGGCTCAGTGGCTCAGCCCGTAATCCTGCACCTTTGGGAGGCTGACGTGAGTGGATTGCCTGAGCCCGTGGGTTCGAGACCTGCCTGGGCAAGCAAGACCTCATCTCTACAATAAATCAAAAAATTAGCTGGGCGTGGTAGCGTGCGCCTGTAGTTCCAGCTACTTGGAAGGCTGAGGCGGAAGGATCACCGGAGCCCAGCAGGTCAAGGCCGTGGTGGCTGGGAGCGGCCACTGCACTCCAGTCTGGGCGACAGAGTGAGACTCCAACTCAAAAAAAAAAACCAAACAAACAACAACAACAACAAGAATAAATAAATAAATAAATAAATAAATAAGCTGGGCATGGTAGCACATGCCTGTAGTTCCAGCTTCTTGGAAGGCTGAGATGGAAGGGTCGCCTGAGCCCAGCAGGTCAAAGCTGTAGTGGCTGTGAGCTTACCACTGTACTCCAGTCTGGGCAACAGGGTGAGACTCCGACTCACAAAAGAAAAGAAAAAAAGAAAAAAAGAAAAAGGGAGGGGCTTTTTTCTTTTGTTTCTTTTTTTTTTTTTTTGAGTTGGAGTCTCACTCTGGCACTCAGACTAGAGTGCAGTGGCCGCTCCCGGCCACCACAGCCTCGACCTGCTGGGCTCCGGCAATCCTTCTGCCTCAGCCTTCCAAGTAGCTGGAACTACAGGCGCGCGCTACCACGCCCGGCTAATTTTTTGACTTATTGTAGAGATGAGGTCTCACCAAGTGGCCCAGGCGGGTGTCGAACCCGTGGGCTCAGGCATTCCACTTACCTCAGCCTCCCAAGGCATGGGATTACAGGCTGAGCCACCGAGCCCGGCTGTCAGGGGCTTTTTTCTGACCAAAGGAGGTCACAGAGGAGGCAGCTGGTTTGGGAGGCAGCAATGGATATCCCTGAAACAGTCACACCACATGGCTCTGGCACTGCTCTGGCTGCAAGCCTCATCCTCCCAGTTCTGTGTCCTACCCAAAGCTTTAACAAATGTCTTTTCTCATTAAGCCAGCAAGAGTGGGCTGTGCTGCTTGCCCTCCTTGGGTTCTCTGCCATCTTGGCATGAGTCTATCTGGCTGGGGACCATATCCTTGAAACGGCACCCCCTGGCTCTCCTCCCTTCTTGGTACCTGCTCAAGGTGGGTGGACCCTGGGAGTGCATGCTCGTGTTTCTTACTCAGTGAATTATTTCACTATCAGGATTTCAGCCATTGCCTCTAGATCATTCTTGAATTTCCATCAGTCGGTGGCAGGCCAAAAAGGAAGAGACAAGCACTCAGGAATTCTTCCTCTGCCATGATTCAGAGCTCCTCGGCTCTTGGCAGAATGAAGAGTGTGGCTCTGTGGGCACAAGCTAGTTCATGTTAAGTAGTACAAAGAACATCTGCTTTGTGGGCAGAAATCTAAACATCACCTTGCAGTCCAGCACTATCTTTTAGTCATTTCCTTTCTAACTGCCACGGATTTAGAACTAAATGCAACAAAGCTGTTCCAAATTGCTGGCTTGGGAGAAGGCACCTCTAAGTGGCAAGTTAAGAGCAAACACAGTGGCAGGGACAAGAGGAAAGAATTATGGGACACAATTCACAGGCACATGGAAGATTCTCCCAGTGAGTATTTGACAAAACTGCCTGTGAACATTGAAAGACTATGTGGAGGCTGGGCTCGGTGGCTCAGCCTGTCATCCCAGGACTTTGAGAGGCCAAGGCAAGTGAATTGCCTGAGACCGCGGGTTCAAGACCAGCCTGGGCAACTTGGCAAGACCTTGTCTCTACAATAAACCAAAAAATTAGCTGGGCGTGGTAGTGCACACCTGCTGTTCCGGCTACTGGGAAGGCTTAGGTGGAAGGATTGCTGGAGCCCAGCAGGTCGATGCTGGGGTGGCTGTGAGCCTGCCACTGTACTCCAGCCTGGACGACGGAGTGAGACTCCAACTCAAAAAAAAAAAAAAAAGACAGAAAGGCTATGTGGAAGACATGCCTTGTATCTCTTCCCCTCTTCAATATCAAATGCGTTCATTTTATAACTTCGCATCCAAACTCCAAGACATGCTAACACAGAATACTCTAGAATATAAAAGTCCTTTGTGGTTTTCACTGGGGTCAGAGCTGGGAGACCAACTTTCACCGCCTTTTTGAACATTCCATACTTCTCAGTTCTCACATCTATTCCAACAAACTCTTGGCTTTATCTTAAAAGGGAATGCAAAGTTTGTAGACTCATTTTTTTTCGGTATTGATGGTTTGTTTCTGCAAAGTTTCTGGCTCTCTCTAGTTGCTTTTTGGTCTCTTTTATATTTCCTCAAATTGGCCTTTGTTCTGGGATTTTAATTTTTTTCTTTCCTTTTGGTTTTTAGAGCTGTCCGTTTCCACAGCAACCCACCCTACTAGTTGGGAACCCAGCACTTTCTGGGTTGACCACTGGAACCCAGCAGAAGGCAAGTCTGTTCCCACCAGGCACGCCAAGCAAAGGCTGCCACCCCAAGTTGCCCGGGTTCCTGTGGCTACCCCACAACAGGGAAAGCAGCTGAAAAAGAGGTCACTATCCCTCGCCTCCAGCACTATGATTAGCTATATTTAACCCCAGTTTAAGGGAGTTACAGTGGTTTTTCATCTCTTAAATAAAACAACACAAGATCACTTAAAAATGTTTTCCAAATAAGAGGTTATTTTTAAAATGTTACCCGACCTTTGCTCTAAGAGATTTTTGCCTCATGTTACTTGGTGCTAAAATTTTACAGTATCAGCATGTGTGCAAAATTTCCATGTCTTCATAAAGCACGTTCTAGGTTGTCTAATGTGTGAAGGGGAGGCTTTCTATCCATTTATTTCATTAACACAAAAGGTTTATTTTACTTTGTAATCTGATGAAATTAGGACGCACCTTGCTACGTCCTAATTACACTAGACTTTTCTTGTAATTTATTCTTTCCAGTCTCGTCTAATGCACATGTACCTTATACTGTTCAATTTTATTGTTTCCTCAAAATTTTGTAAATCATGTCCTCCAAGCAAATCATATTTACATACAGAGGGTGCTAAAAATATATACACATTTTAAAAATGGAAAAAAACTTTATTAAACTTGTAGTACACTCAATATATAGCGATAACAAAGAATGAACATAAGTCATGTTTGACTTCTGCTATTACAAGAGGTGCTCAAAATGGTTACCATCAGTATCCAAACACTTCTGATTGTGGTGAACTAAAAGTAATACATAGATAACATCTCTTAAAACGTGTATGTATATTTTTGATGGTACTTTCAAAGACCTACATATAATATTACATATTACATAATCGGTTCTTTAATTATATCTCATATATATTAATTATGTTAAGATACAATATACATTATCTATTAATAATAATATATAATATAGCTCAATAAAAATCTGTTATGACTTGGCCATCCCAGGACTCTCATGCATCCAATTCCTAGGTACACTACAGCACTTGGTCATCCTTGGGTATGCTTAGTTCTAAAAACAATATTCCATCTGATGTTCTTCTGCAAAGACCAAGACTGTCACCCAGAAGAGAAAGGACAAAGCAAGCACACTTTGGAGAGACAAAACTAGACGCCCCTGGCTTCCCTGATGGCTTCTTCCACACAGACACCTGTAACTCTTGATTGTACCAAAAGCTGCCCTGAATCTCTACTGATCTGCGGTCATAGTGTCTGATACAGAATTCCCAACTGTGTGGGGTTTACTTCTTTTTTTTCTTTTTTTTTTTTTTGAGTTGGAGTCTCACTCTGTTGCCCAGGCTCTGTTGCGGGGCTCAGGCAATCCTTCTGCCTCAGCCTTCCAAGTAGCCAGAACTACAGGCGCACGTTACCACACCTGGCTAATTTTTTTTTAAATTGTAGAAACGAGGTCTTGCCAAGTTGCCCAGGCTGGTCTCGAACCCCTGGGCTCAGGCAATCCACTCACCTCGGCCTCCCAAAGTGCTAGGATTACAGGCGTCAGTCGCCACGCCCAGCCAGGGTTTACTTTTTCAATGCGTTCCTTAATTTTCAGGGGAGGATTATGACCTCTAGATATCCACCTGAATGTCACTTGAAAAGCAGCATGCAAGACATCAGTCTGCTGGAATTCAGAATACCATTTTGTGCCTATAGCCTCCTGCAACTGACTCACACTCTGGACCTCATGAAAAGACAGCTATGTGGGAGACTCAACAGCTATCACTTCAGTGTGGAAGAAGAGAGACGACAGCAGGCAGCCAATGAGTGTTATTTACATGGGCTGCACTTCCGGCTGCCACCCTCTGGAGGGCATGTGCTTAGAGCTTTTTTTGGCCATCATGGTTTTGACAGACTGTGCACACAATGTACTCATTCTCACCTCAACCTCCGCATCTCTCTCTGGTCCTCTGATACATCAACGTTTGTCTTGGCAGAAGACAGATTGCCCAGGATATCTCTGGGCAACCAATCAATGAATTCCTGCTCCCTCCCACTATAACGAATTTGTATGGAGATCAAACAGATGATTATCCCATTTACAAGTCTCTAACCAACATCACCAAATTGCCAAAAGTGTTAGAATACACAATAACAAACATTCATAGAAATATAGTCATGAAAGAAATCATGACATACACATACATACATATGGTTTTTGATTTTTTTTTTTCAAGTGGCAGGACACCTTCTTCCCTTCACTTTAAACACTCTATTGAGTCAAAGGTCATGCAGTGCATGGCAGCATTTCTCCTCCTGTCGAGAGGCTCAGACCCGCTGGCCAGCTGCAGTCACCAGGGGGGACGGGAGGTGGTGTAGTCAGTGGCGAGTGGCCTGTGGCGTGGCCCGCGGCGATGATGAGTTGACCCCTCAACCCAAAACCCATGTTGGTGAAACTCAAGTAGGGAAGGGAGTACAAGGGACACCTGGTGTCTGACAGCTACATGAACATGCAACTTGCAAATACAGAAGAATACATAGACAGGGTGCTGTCTGGACACCTGGGTGAAGTTTTAATACTGTATAACAATGTCTTTTATATCAGAGGTGTTGAAGAAGAGGAAGAAGATGGGAAATGAAGGAATAGCAGCTTTTGTGTGGTTTTTTTATATCTATTTCTAGACAATAAAGATCTGTCTTTCAACTTGAAAAAATAAAATAAACCTATAGTGGAAACAGAAAATATAATACTCAAATACCAACAAACTCCTACAACTTTTTGGCTAAGAAGGCTGCCGAGTCTATTCATTCACTAATAATTTAAACAGCAGAAGTTAATTCTGCCATTGTACCAGGTATAAAATGAGGTTTTGGGAGACTAGTTCCATATACACATTATGCTAGAAGAGCAACCATAAAATGGCTACATTTTTGCAATTAATCAAGGTGTTAGGTAAATATCCCAGGAGAGTTTGAAAACTGGCTGGACTTGCCTGCTTCAACTGTACAATTTACATATATAACCAAGCATTTATAAGCAAAATCAATGACAGAAGTTTCCTGTGATCTCATCTAAAAAAGTTATCCCATCAGATATATATCAGATAGCAAACAGAACTGACATAATCCCAATCTGCTTCATATGGTCTCAGAAATTACTTAGATGTAGCTTTAAAGTACTATATGAAAATATGATTAATTGCCTGGGGGGGAGACTTCTCCAAAAATTTCAAACCAATTTAAAATAAAATTATTTCACTGTTGGAATAATAATCGAAGCACTACAATGATGTTGCATATAGCTAAAACAAAAACAAAAAGCTGTGGTTCCAACTTCTAAGAACTTTCCATAAAAAAAAAAAAATCAATGCATATACATAAACCTAACAATATCCTCATTCTGGTCAGAACAGTATACAACAAAACAGTAACATATATAATAACTGCAACATGTAAATATGGTAAATGTGTTTACTAAGGTTCACGCAGTACCCTGCGCTACTGAACAAGAGAATTATGATGATGTAATACTGTGGTGACCAGAGGACCCACAAGTATTTATAAGAAAATCCCTACAACAAGCACCTTTATGCTTCTGTTTTGTTGGCGTTTTACAATTTCACAAAGGCACAAATCCCCTTATGAGGACTTGGAAGAATTTGGAAACTACTGAGTTAATGAACAATATTAAGCCTGTCTATGAAACCAGTGTACATACCTTAGCCAGGCTTCAACGATCTGTTGGAAGACGCTAGTAGAATGGTTGCCAAGGCAACCTAACCTAGTAGGAGAAAAATAATTCTGTGTGTGTGTCTTTCCAGATCTATCTATATCTTTGGATAATGCATTTTTTTGTTTTGTTTTGTCTGGGCTGAGACAACAGCAAAATCACATGGCATTCATTTTGAAAAAAGAAGGTAACTTGAGATGATAATGATGATGATTTTTAGTAAGGCATTTCTCTCTTTGGGAGAGATCAGCTAGAAAGTCCCAAGTGGGAGCCAATAGTGGGGAAGTGAACTCATTTATTTAACAAAAGGGGGTGGGGGTGAGCCAAAGTTGGGCATGGTGGCTCACATCTGTAATCTCAGCACTTCAAGAGGTGACTGCCGGAGGTTTGCTTGAACCCAGAAGTTCAAGACCAGCCTGGACAACATAATGAGACCTTGTCTCTACAAAATAAATAAATAAACAAACAAACAAACAATCAAATACATAAAATACAAAAATTAGCTAGGTGTGGTGGTGTGTGCCAGCTACTTGGGAGGCTGAGGAAGGAAGATTGCTTGAGCCCAGGAGGTAGAGGCTGCAGTGAGCTGTGATCATGCCACAGCAGTCTAGTCTGGATAAAAGAGTGAAACCTCAACTCAAAAAGAGAGAGAGAGGAAGGGAGGAGAGGAAAGGAAAGGAAGAAAGGAAGGAAAGGAAAGAAAGGGGGCTAACAGGGGAAGTTGAAGGGGCTTGCTGGAAGCCTGCGAATGGCCCAAGTGTATGAAGCTCTCTGGCACTTGACGTATTAATGAAAGGCAATAAAGGTCCCTGAAGCAGCTGAAGTTTGGTTAAAGCAGTCACTATATTACACATATGGGTTTATCTTTTCAAAGAAACTAAGATACTTAAGAGGCTACCGTGAAACTCTTATTAAAATCTTTTCTGTTTCAGATGAAGCAGCGATATCTTAGGGCATTTGGGAGTCCACGAACATTCCCCGACTACTGTGGAGTGTGCACAGAATGCACATTTCATGGCCACACCGTCCGGGGCTGGCTTCCAGGATCCGCACTTAATCAACAGTGCAATCCCAGGCAAGTTCACTGCCTCCTTAAGCCGCTATTTCCCTGTCCATAAAATAGGGTCACCAACTGCCTTGAAAACATGCTGGGATTTGTCAGAGGACTGGTGGTGATTTTGCAAGGTGTCTGCTGGCACAGGGTATCTGCTGATCTTGCCTACCTGCATGCATTCCACTAAGTTTACTTGGTGAAAAAACAAAAATCTCAAACCTCCCCTCCCACTCTCCACCCCAACAAAAGCTTCTCAATGGAAGAACAAAAAAGGAGAGATAGCTTGCTATGCAGAGCACAGGGTTTTAGGCTCTGACAGCCTGTGCTTGAGTGTCATCTCTGCCACTTCCAGCTTTCTGCTCTTAACACAGTTCTCTCATCTATGAAAAAAATGGGGTAACGCCTCTGGCCGTAATAATCTCATGGAGCTATTGCAAGATATGTGAAAGGTGCTTCCCACAGAGTGGAATGGTGTACAGTGAGGGCTTAATAATGGTTCCCCCTTTTTATAATTAGCTTATTGTCTCCTAACATTTGACCCTTATATGAGGATCACTAAAGGACCTCTTAGAAAGTTCACACAAAAGGTCTCCTGAAAAGGCTCATGGGAAGAGTTGACTGCACCTGGCTATGGTTCATGGAAGATTCCTCTTTCTTATACCCACCATGGACAATTCCCAAGGACAAGGAGAGCCAGGGGGGACAGCAGAAGACACCGGCCATGAGAGACTTCTCCATGGGTCTTTTGTACTTCTGCACATCTTACGAGCAAGGGGCTGACTTCCTTCTGCTCCGAGCTACCCCTTTAAGGATATCTGTTTAGTGAACACCCATGTGAGATAGAGGGGTACCTCCTTCTAGAGCAGCACAGGATGGGCATGGTCACTGCCCTGAGGAAAAGATTTGGGTTCCTGAATGAAGCTCAGGGTTTCTCTCCTGCAAAGCCATATGTGTAGGTAGCATCTGGGCCTCTCTGCATTGCCCCTATGGGGTTCAGGGAACTGCAACAAGAATGGTGGTACTCTGGCTACTACTGCTGCTGTGAGTAATAAACGCTCCTTCACCGCTGACCCAGAAGTATCCTGTCTCTATCAGCTTCTATCAAACTGTGCCAGACAAACTTATTCACTTCCAAGCAGGGCAGAAATCTCAGACTTTTCATACTTCGCTATGGGGTCACTA
Organism: Tarsius wallacei; assembly: GCA_963574415.1. Classification (NCBI taxonomy): domain Eukaryota; kingdom Metazoa; phylum Chordata; class Mammalia; order Primates; family Tarsiidae; genus Tarsius; species Tarsius wallacei. The sequence goes on from CAUYQG010131482.1 coordinate 8,594, forward strand.
AGGAACCCCAGAAACTCCAGGGATCATGAAGGCACATGAAGCAGGAAAGGAGTGGGCTAGGGTCCTAGGAGAAGGAGAGTCAGAGAAAAAAACAGAGATGAGACAGTCTGAAGATTTGGGTAATGCCTTTTGGTTTATAAAGTAGATTGTAAAATTCTTAACTCTTTGCACTCAGAGATGTCTCGCAATCACCTACCAGCAACCTGACCACACTTTTTAAAGAAATAGTGAAAAATGAATCACTTCATGTTAAATAGTATAGCACTGGGAGCAATTATTTTGTTGTAATGATATTTGGCTTCTAATGGAATTTTGGACACTGAGGAATGTATTTATGATTAAAAAAATCAAAATTTTGTATCTTATATTTTTCTTTCTTTCTTTTTTTGAGTTGGAGTCTCACTCTAGTTGTCCAGGCTAGAGTGCAGTGACATGCTCATGGCCACTGTAGCCTCAACCTGCTGGGCTCTAGCAATCCTTCCACCTCAGCCTTCCAAGTACCTGGAACTATAGATGCATGCCACCACCTCTGGCTAGTTTTTGTGATTTATTGTAGAGATGAGATCTCACCAAGTTGCCCAGGCTGGTCTCGAACTCCTGGGCTCAGGCAATCCTCTCGCCTCAGCCTCCCAAAGTGCTGGGATTTCAGGCTGAGCCACCATGCCTGGCCATCTTATTTTTCCAACATGTGATAACGTGTGAAACAGTCATTGGCATGCATTGCAGGTTCATTGATACGTGGTGTGCAATAGTAATTTGTTGGATGTCTTCCATCTGGTGTTTTTCTATTTGAGCAATGTGGTCTCGTTTTTCTTCCTCCTATATTACTAATATGTCATTTATTGTCCAGTCTGTTGTTTGAAGAAAACGTGGAAGGACACACTTGTGATTCCCGAAAACCACTTCTCAACTGAATGAGCATATCTGTTATCTATTCCATCTCTTTAGTTGCTTTTTCATGCAATTTGAATGGAAAACCTCAAGAAAACATACAAACCTGTGCTTGCATAAGTTTGTCCTATAATCACCTGCAATCTCTTTATATCCCCTGAGAGGGGACATCAGAGTGGTTTGCTAAATTTACAATGTTCCTTCAGCGGGGACATCCGAGTGCAAATAATTAAATAACTCTCTGTCAGGGATGGCCAAGATCACCTCTATCCCTTGACACATTCTAACCACTCCTCATACCACATGTACTCCCACCTACAGCCACTCTGCTTCACTAGTTTAACATGTTGTTCTAGAATGTTCCACAAGGGAACATTCATTCTTTTCTCCTTCCAAGAAGCAGAATCTGAAGGTTTTCCACTGCAAGCGTTAGTGGGTGTTCTGTTTGTTTTCAAAACACTGATCTTTTCTGTACCCTCTTAAAACTTAAAAGCTGCAAAGCCACATTGAGGTCATCACAAGCAGTCACTGAAGAGTAGAATTAAAATGATATGTTAATCAGGTTGCCAGTTGCTATTCATTTAACATTCAAACATGTACATTTGTTTAGTGAAATACCATTTCTGCTTTTTGCATCTGTTTGAATAAATTCTGTATGAATGAGACAGCACTGTAAACTATGCTCACGCCTACAAGTTACGAAACTTTATCATGTCCAAGGTTTATGAAATACAATTTATATGCGTTTTCTAAGAAATGTAAAACTTTTCACAACACAAATGAAATTTCCTGCTTCAGCTATGGGGGCAAAATCTGACTATTATGAACAGCAACGTATTGTTTCTGGTGATTTTTTCCATAGTGAATATCAACATACCATATTTTCCACACAATTTAAGTTTATGGAATGGTTCTTAGTCTGTGCCAAATGCATTAGCCTTTCGCCTTTTAACCTTTATTAGCTCATGTCCTGGCAGCAATCAAGGGCTTTTTATTATCCTCTGTTGCCCTGAGAAATAAGAGTTCCATGCACCCCTTTCTCTGCCACTTCAATGAATCATTCTACAACATAAAATGGAGACTTATTTTTCTAAGCAGCATCACAGAAGGCCTGCCATATTTTGCCTTACACTTAGAAATCGATGCTATTTTTAGTCCTTCACAAAGGCACTATTAAGCGTCACCTGCCAAATGACTCACAGATGTATACTCTACACTGAATAATCAATTGGCTTGGACCAAGAACTCAACAGTCAGGAGAGATACAGGGTCAATGATGACATCCCCATGAGAGCCCATCAGTCAAAGGAGTTAGGAATACAAGTGTGGGCAGCAGAGTCCACATATGAAAGAGATTAAAGTGAGGTCCCACGGTGGCCTGGGCTGACCTGCCCCGCTTTGGGCTTGAGTCACATGGGGAGAGTACTGTCTATACCACATGCACGTAGGTGAGCTCCGGGGCTGACAGTGTGCCTTCCCACTGGAACAGACCCAAAGAACCTGGGAATGGTTAAAAAAAAAAAAAAAGTCACAGGAAGCATCAGAGGCTTAACCCAAAGGAAGAAACAGTGGGTTCTTGAATGTGCTATAAGCTTTAGCCATTTTAAGATGATGAACTTGAGGCTCTCATTCAAGGTTAAGGAGCCAGCTCTTAACTGAGATGGGACTGTCAGGGTGAGTAGGTAGATGAATCGTGTCTTTTTTTTTTTTTTTTTTTTTTGAGTCAGAGTCTCACTCTGTTGCCCAGGCTGGAGTGCAGTGGCATGATCAAGGCTCACCACAGCCTCGACTTTCTGAGCTCAGGAGATCCTTCTGCCTCAGCCTCCCAAGCAGCAGGGACTACAGGCACACACAATCACACTTGGCTAATTTTTTTATTTTTTTGGAGAGATGAGGTCTTGCTATGTTGCCTAGGCTGGTCTCGAACTCCTGGGCTCAAGCCATCCTCCCGCCTTGGACTCCTAAAGTGCTGGGATGATAGGCGTGAGCTACTGCTTCCAGCCTTTTATTCTGTATTTTTGATGCTTTGACATCTTGGAGCTTTGCTGAGCCTGGAGTGACTGCTCCTCCCAGGACTAGCTAATTCCTGGAGATGGCAAGCGACCCGCCAGCAAGCATGACTTGCACATGCAACCACCACATGCAATCCAGAGCTCACTGCCCCGACCACCTCCCTTAGAGACTCTTCCATTCCAGGCCACTATTCCCCCACCCTCAGCACCTCAGGGCCAGATACCAGGTAACTAGGGACAGTCCCTAAGCCCCAGAACCCACTGATATGAATCACATTAGCCAATCCTAAACCCGCCTAGCCTGTGCACCCTACTTTGTCTGTGCCTTCCTGAGAAAACCACAAAGAGGGTTTTTGCCCACAGACTCCCCTCCCTCCTTCTGCCTCCTGACTGATCTTGATGCTCCCCACACAGCTCTACCTGGTGTGGCGAGCCCTTTCCCCTTGGAAACTGAGTATAACAAACTATCTCTTCAGTGGCAATCGTCTCTTGATCTGCTGGCCTCACCACACCCAAATAAGAACAAAACTTACATTTTAAAACAGTAGGTGAGCCGGGCTCGGTGGCTCAGCCTGTAGCCCCATGCCTTGGGAGGCTGAAGTGAATGGATTGCCTGAGCCCGCGGGTTCGAGACCCGCCTGGGCAACTTGGCGAGACCGCATCTCTACAATAATCAAATATCAGCCGGGCGTGGTAGCGCACGCCTGTAGTTCCAGCTACTTGGAAGGCTGAGGCGGAAGGATCGCTGGAGCCCAGAAGGTCGAGGCTGTGGTGGCCGGGAGCGGCCACTGCACTCCAGTCTGGGCGACAGAGTGAGACTCCAACTCAAAAAAAAACAAAACAGTAGGCGATTCAAGGTTTTCCTGGCTGAGGATACATCATGAACAGAGTATAGGCACCTAACTAGTCAGATTTATACTTACTTGTTACAAGGAAACACTTTCTAAAAGTTTAGGTTGCAGGAATAAACAGTAAATTCTAGATCACAGAAAGTACTCAGTAGCTGGAGAAGAAAACGTCTGGTCAGGGAAGAACAATAGAGGGTTTCAATCAGACCCTGATGAGCCTCTAAGTTACCTTCCAGACTCCATTATGTCTGCAAAAGAACTAAATAGGGGTCAGGCACCGTAATCCCAGCAACTCAGGAAGCCAAGACAGGAGGATCGCTTGAGCTTACGAGTTCAAGACCATCCTGGGCAACGTAGAAAAAAACCTATCTCTACAAAAAATTAAAAATAAAAAAATTAGCCTGGCACGATGGCATGCGCCTGTGGGATCCCAGCTACTTGGGAGGCTGAGATGGGAGGATCATTGAGTCCCAGAAATCAAGGCTGCAGTGAGTCAGGATCGCGCCACTGCACTCCAACCTGAGCAACAGAGTGAGACTCTATCTCAAAAAACAAAACACAAAAACAAAACTAGGGCATTGAATGAAAAGTTTGAGAGCAAAGGCTCACTGAAGATCTTTGAGCAGGGGAATGAAGTGAAGCGCTCTTACCGTGTTCCTCTCTTTCATTCCATATTACATACAATATACAAAATGGAATGAAAGAGCGGAACACGGTAAGAGCAGAGGGGGAGTTAGGAGACTGTAACTGAAGTCCAGCCTGAGATCAGAGAGTGAGGCTTGCTGATGCCAATGTGCATGTGTGTGAAGGTGGGGACAGAAACAGGAGGAAGAGTAAACTTGAGCTTCAGACCCCCTTCTCAACACAGGTGAAGGGAGAGGCCAGTGCGGAGGCTATCAGTGGAACTGCTCCCAAAATATTCCCAGGGAAGGATCTGACAGCACAGACATGAACAAGCAAAGGAATCGCCCAAGCAGAGCGTAATCCACATGTCATGTGATGGATGTATTATGGGCATCAGTTTCACGTACAACTTGACTGTATACTTCTTACTGGGGCAGGCCCCTGTCTTGTCACCAAGAAGCGCATTTACCCGAATAATGTAATTCAGAAGATTTTAAGGGATGGATTTAAATTCAGGTGTTTCACCAAGGCTATCACAGGTAAGGTATTTTTGGTTCCCCTTTGAAAAACTCACATTAAAATATTTAAATTCTTCGAAGGAAAGTGTTTAAATCATGCTGTCATCAATATCAGTTTAGAGTAATTTATTTAGCTTTTTTAGGATTAGACTTTTTTTTAAATTGACTGACAAGCCCATCAGATTTAGGGTGGTGGGCACAGAACTGATAGCTCATCGTGAAAATTAATTTAGACTCTCAAGGATGACCTCAAAAATATAAATGAGTGGAGCAACAGAAAACTGCACCCAGGGAACCAGCAGGTACTTTCAGAGTCCCTCTCTTCTGCTCCATTAGGCCATGTTTATCTTCTCATGGGAACTAAATCCAGCTGACATCCATCATGGCTAACACTCCTGACAGATCAAGCTTTCTAGAGCAAGGCTTTCTATCATGCTACACACCCTTTCAAAACCGCTCAGAAATTCTGGAGTGAGACTCAGGCCCCTCTCTGGGGCTGTGGGTCATTACAGTTCATGGATGTGGATATTAACTTAGACTCAGTGTACCATCAAAATGCTCTCTGTTGGGTGACCTTATTTCCTGCTTCCACCGAGGGTGTAAGGATGACACCATCGGCCCACTCCCAAGAGGGCAAACACTTGGACTTGCTTTTCAGGAAGTTGGAATCAGCACAAACCTTACAAATTTCCTCTTGCCTGAGTGGTGCTATCGGATGCAATATATACAGGCCATATGGGGGCTAAACCTACAGCCTTGGCAAAACACAGCTGGGGTTCTAACAAGCTGAGCTAATGGACCATTTACAGGATCAAACAGAGAAGATTTCACCTTTAAGTAGAAAGCAGCTTGAGGAGACCCTAGAAACAATTCCACCACTGCAAAAACATGAATATATTCTTCCAATACTGTGATGTTTCCTTTCTGATCAATCAACCAATAAATCTTTAGTGCTTGGCTGGGTGCAGTGGCTCACGCCTGTAATCCCAGCACTTTGGAGGGCCAAGGTGAGAGAATTGCTTGAGCCCAGGAGTTCAAGACCAGCCTGGACAACACAGCAAGACCTTGTCTCTATTAAAAAAAAAATTCTTTAGTGCTTATTTAGGAACATGGAGGTGATATTGGGAAATGGAAACTTTCACTTTTAATTATTAGTGATAAACGATTTTTGTCATTCTCATGCTGTCTGCACTCACACATTAATCTTTCTGAACCAGTGGTTGTCACGTACACAACCCAAATGCAATGCATTATACTCCACTTGCAAATATACAATCAGAGTAGGTAGGATTTACTTAGGAGGGGCATATGCTGTAAAGCCAGAAAGCACAACTGTTAGCTCATTGTGAAAATGAATAAATGCTAGACCTCCTGGGCTCAAGCAGTCCTGTAGTTGGAACTACAGGCACATGCCACCACATTCAGCTAATTTTTTTTTATTTTTTGTAGAGAAGAAGTCTCGCTATGCTGCCCAGGCTGGCCTCAAACTCCTAGGCTCATGTAATCCTCCCTCCTCTGCCTCCCAAAGTGCTGGGATTACAGGTGTGAGTCACCACACCCAGCTGTATAATCTTAACATGAACAACTAACTCCTTGTTACAAACCAGGTCTACTTTAAACATTCAGTTTTCTTGCTCACTTCTTAATATTACATAATTTGTAAGCAATACATTCATGGGCCTATACAATGTAAACATGAATATAATACAAATCAGGAGCAAGCAGAAACCAGGTTTATCTTATTTTCTTTTCCTTTTTTTTTTGAAAGTAGGATTTATTGAGAGGACAGAAAAGCTCCCACAGGGAGCTCCCAAAGGGTTTGCCCTATCTTATTTTCTAATGCACACTTTTACTGAAATAACCAATAAATAAGCTGAACATTCACTCACAACTCACAATTTACAAATTATGTGACAATTCCTGCAGTTTAAAATGAGATACCCAATTGTACATAAATTTGAATTCACAAAGAAAATGAAGTATTTGAAAGTAAAGAATCTAATCACACGGAACTTTGTAATCCAAAGGCTTGCTTTAGGGCTTGAAGGAAATCTGCATTTCCTATGCCTTCTTTTCTGCAACATGAAAAACAAATTAACAGAAGCCCAGGTAAAGGACTGCTAATACTCAAATGCAGGAAACTTTCAGTGATCATTCAATTATTTTTGCTTAACGATAAGGTTTACCTTATCATTAAGGTACACAAAAAGTAGAAGAACACAAAAAGTATGTTAAATTTTTGAACTCTGACTTCTAACTTTTGTAGGACTCTGGGGTTTCTTGTTCAGCAATAAATACAAGTTATTTTTGGGTACAGGACCCCCAAGCTTGACAGTAAAAGATAACTGGGCTTAACTAGTCAGTGTTACTTGATAGTTAACATTTTCTTTCTGGGCCTTGACAAGCCAAATATATCACAGAATGGCCAATTTCCAGTGTCTGTTAAGATGTGAGTGGAAGTGAGGGCAAGGTGGGGGAAAGTGGTGAGGGAGAATTTGGTGAGTAAGGGGAACATAAAATTGATTTGAAAAAACAAAGCATCTTACATATGTATGGGATGTTACCGTTTCCAATAATCATCACACAGCTTCTCTTTGATCTTAACAGTAAACTCATGACAGGCAGAGCAGGTAATGTCCTTGGTTTATTGTAAAGGGAAGGGTCACCTAGAAAGGTTAATGGCAAGGCTGAGATGCAAACTGGTCTGGTCATATGACCCACTGTCTTGGGACCCGAGGTGAGTCCCCAGCTGTGAGTGCAGAGTTCGATGACCCATCCGGGTTAGTTCTGCTGTGAGAAGCAGTAGTGGCCTGGCCCCTCTCCCACAGCCTAACCTGTTCCTCAACCCTGAATTAAAAGCTCTCCCTATCTGGCCTGTCATTGAAACAAAAAGCCCTGCTTGTCGAAAGTTCCCTTGGGTTGAAGCCGGAAGTCTCCAGAGGTCTCTTTTCATCTCTACTTCCCTGAACCTGGGAAGCAGCTCTGTGGCAGCATGGACCTCAAGAGGTGAGTCCTGGAGCAGGGCTGGGGGGACAGAGCCCCACGGGAGGGGCAGAGCCCAGGCCAGTCTGGGACACAGAGGGCTGAGGGCTGTAGGAAGGAAGGGTTGCCAGGGTGTACCCGTTCTATTCCTTATCCTTACTCTTTTCTTTGAGTTGGAGTCTCTCTGTGGCCCAGGCTGGAGTGCAGTGGCAGGCTCATAGCCACTGCAGCCTTGACTTGGTGAGCTCTGGCGATCCTTCTGCCTCGGTCTTTCAAGTAGCTGGAACTACAGGTATGCGCCACAACACTCAGCTAATTTTTTGATTTATTTTAGAGATGAGGTCTCACCAAGTTGCCCAGGCGGCTCTCGAGCCCCTGGGCTCAGGCAATCCTCTCGCCTCAGCCTACCAAAGTGCTGGGATTACAGGCTTCAGCCACCTCGCCTGGCCTATCCTCACCCATTCTCCAAACAGTACACGCTGACAGTTGTTGCTTTTCTTTTTAAATTCTGTATTTATTCATTCATTCTAGAGATGGGGGTCTTGCTATGTTGCCCAGGCTGCTCTTGAACTCCTGGGCTCAAGCAATCCTCCAACCTTGGCCTCCCAAAATGCTGGGATTACAGGCATGAGTTACAGCCCCTGGCCAAGTTGTTGTTTTTCTCTTAAACAATGGGCCACTTATTTCACACTCAGAATCCGAGCATTTGTGTTCATAGGGACTGAGCAAGCTTTTTAATTTTTATAAGCACAATATGGCGGTCATGCGCATGCACACACGTGCACACACAGGCTTTCTGTAACACAGGTATATATTCTCAAGGTAGCATTGCAAGGTTTTCCTTTTGCATTTAGAGTTTCAGCGAATTGAAGTGGAAGGAGAAGACAGGAGAAAACTATTAAACCCATATTCCTTGTTAACTATTTTTGAACCGTTGCTGCAACATATTGAGAATGGAGTTCAAAAGGCTCCAGCCTGCACGAAGTATATTTTGCCTTCCCTGTGCAAACGGTTGTGTTTCCTCCTTAAATGGATCTGATGCCCTGCCTGCCATTAAAAGTGAGTAGTAGATACAGCATCTCCATCATCCTGCGGTTCCCCTTAAATAAGCTCTAAAACATTCCTCTGGGTGGCTTAGACTAAAATCTAGGTACTGGTTTCTTCCTCCCACCACGTGCCTCCTCCCAAGATGCCCCAACTGGGAAGGGGTCAAAGGGAAGTGGCTGCTATCATGAGGAGGTGTTTTCCCCCCTTTTAGAACAGAAGCACCAAAGGGCCAGGAAAGGAAGGAGGCTGTCCTCTGGCTCTTTCTGAGCAAGTGACGGGGTAGCTTCTTCTAACCATTTCTCTTGGTTTTGATCTCAGCTCACTCTAGAAAAATGGCGCCTAAACCATGCTAGACCAAGGGAGGCACTGGTGCATGTAGGAAAGTGAAGGCACCAACCTAGGTGAGGATGTTGCTTACCTATTATCTCATCTAATCATTTACTTTTACGATGAAGCCTGTGAGAGCAGCCCCATTTTTAAAGACAAGGAAATCAACTCAGAGAGTTTAAGTGGCCTGCCTACGGCACACAGCTGCTACCTGGCAGAGCTGAAACTCAACCTCATGTCTTCTAAAGCAAGTACACTTCCTATTATCCAAAGTGGCCTCTGGTTCAAGTCCCAGGCACTGCCTTTCAAATTTGATCAGATCACGAGGTCAGCAGAAGAGAAGCTAAAAAGCCCCCTGTCTGTAAAAGTTGGCTTGAAAGAAGAACAGGCACTTTGGGAGGCCGAGGTGAGTGGATTGCCGGAGCCCATGGGTTCGAGACAAGCCTGGGCAACTTCACAAGACCTCGTCTCTATAATAAATCAAAACCTAGCTGGGCATGGTAGTGTGCACCTATAGTTCCGGCTACTTGGAAGGCTGAGGCAGAAGGATCACCGGAGCACAGCAGGTCAATGCTGGGGTGGCCGTGAACGTGCCACTGCACTCCAGCCTGGGCGACAGAGTGAGACTCCCAACTTCAAAAAAAAAAGGAAAGAAAGAAGAACAGGAAAGAAAATATGGTCCCAATTCTAAACGAAAGAGCAAGGTGAGGAATAGAGGGGACACTCACTCTAAACTGTTGTTCCAACCCCAAAGCTGTATTGCCATCTTGCTGCTGAACCCTGAAAGGAGTCTGCCAATATTTTCTAGCCTCCAAGCCCTAGCTTTAATATAAAATGCAAGGGCCTGACATGGTGCCTCATGCAATCCCAGTGCTTTGGGAGGCCAAAACAGGAGGACTGCTTGAAGTCAGGAGTTCAAGACCAACCTGGGCAATGTAGTGAGAGCCTCATCTCTACACAAAATTAAAACATTAGCCAAGTGTGGTTGCATGCACCTGTAGTCCTAGCTACTCAGGAAGCTGAGGAGGAAGGATCACTTGAGCCCAAGAGTTTGAGGCTGCAGTGAACTATGACTGCACCACTCATCTACAGCCTGGGTGACACAGAGAGATCTTATCTCTTAAAAGATAAAAACGAAATAATTTTTTAAACAGATAAAATGCTACACTGGCGTGAAGTGAAAGTGCCGCTTCTGGTGAGAGACAGAAGGGTGAGGCCGGGGCTGTGCTTGTGGTCTGGGGCTCCACCTTGTCAGGGACGCAACCCAGTCCCCTCCACACTTCTAGGGCCAAGCTGCTCAGACTGGGATCACAGAAGTGTCCATCTGCAAATTGAACTGTTACTTTTTAAAAATGTGGCACCTGAGTAGAAGTCAACTCCTGGCCTGAGCAGAAGTCAACTCCTGGCCTGAGCTCGGCACTTTTTCCTTTTCTACTTTTGAGCGAGACGTTCTTGATGAGGTGAGCAGACTCCTGATTTTCATTCTGGCCTGAGCTCTGCATCGCCTGTGTGCCAGGAACAAAGCACTGGGCCAGGAAATAGTTCCAGAGACACTGGAGTCCAACAGCACTGGGTTAGAACACGTTTCCTCTTTTCTGGACACACACTGAGGATTCCCACTAGGACCAGCAGGAGCTCTCTGCCATGCTGGTTTGCAGCAGTAAACCACCTCTCCCTTCCTTCAGTCCCAGAACCCAGCAGTTGGAGAAGGGGAATTGGGGAGCTCCTGGCAGCCTCCTGAGGAAGAACTCCAGCCCTCGTGGCTGAAATGTCTCCAGTGTCCGCCGCTCACTTCCCACCCTGGGCAGCTGGCCTATTCCGTGACTGGATAGCTCTGGATATTAGAAAATCCTTCCTTTTCCTGACCTAAAATGTTCCCTCTTGGAAATTCTCTCTCCCTGTCGTCCTAATTCTGGCATTCAGAGTCAAAGATGAACTTTTAACCTCCTTCCTAAAGATCTAGCCTAGCAAGAATTTGAAGATGAAAATACATCAACCATAGACTGCCTCTAAATCAATTAGAAATACTTTAACAACTTTTTTTTTTTTTTTAAGCGATGGAGTCTTGTTCTGTCACCCAGGCTGGAGTACAGTGGCATGATCATAGCTCACTGCAGCCTCAAACTCCTGGGCTCAAGCAATCCTCTTACCTCAGCTTCTTGAGTAGCTGGAACTACAGGTACATGCCAGCACGCCCAGTTAATTTTTTGGTTTTTTGTACAGATGTGGTTTTGCTGTGTTGCCTAGGCTGGTTTTGAACTCCTGACTTCAAGGGATTCTCCTTGTCTTGACCTCCCAAAACACTGAGATTGCAGGCATGAGCTATATATAGCTCTCAACTTTCTTATGATAAAGGAACTGATCACTTTTAAGACACGGGAAAGATCTGGGTACTTGTAGATTTTAACTTTTGAGTTTTTTCAGATTTCCAAGTCTTTTATAAGAAAGCTCACCCAAGCCCAAAGGAAAATGAAGGTGCATAGATTTTAAACATTTTAAAAGTAAAGCAAAGCATATCTCTCCACAGTGGATAACGCCAATCACTACTTACATTGTCAGCCTTAACTTGGAAAAAACAAAATGAGTCTATGGAAACGGCTTCAAGATTTGCAGGAGGGTGTGATCAGAGAAATGCAAGCCTCCACCTCCCTTAGTGAGGATGACTGCTTCCTGCCAGCACAGAAGAGAACTTCGTTTGAGTCCATATTCCGTGCAAGTAGGCTCACTCCTGTCCTACTTCCCCAGTCCACAGAGTCGAACCCAAGGACAGAATCTGGCCCCTCCTCCCATTATCCTTCCTGAAGTCTCTCTGTCTCGCTAGAAGATATTTCCTGTTGACACTGCACCTCCCTGATTGTTCCCACTGCCAGAATCCCCTGATGCTAAGCATGGCATGCCAAGCATCTGGTTATGCAGTAGATGGTAGGACAAGCCACCACCCTGTGACTTGGAAACGGTTTCAAAACAGGAGGCCACATATAACGTTATTAAAACAGAGGCCCAAACACACACTACCATCACCACTGAGATCTTATCAGTGTTGGCAAGAAAGAAAAAAGAAAATAAATATCTATCCATTTTAGAGCTCTTATTTAAGCTGATTAACCAAGTATTTTTTTTTTTCCCCAAACACACGTCGATTTGGGCACTTGCAGATTTTAACTTTTGTGGATTTGTCTATTTCTGTCTTTGTAAGGCCAGAAATATGGGGAAGATTGTAATTTGTCTAGGGTGTGAATCATGCCCACTGTATAAGGAACATGGTTACTGGCCTATCTGGCAAACTACCCAATGCCACAGACTTAATGCAGTGGGGAGCTCTTTGCATCGAGTTATTTCTGGGGAAAGAGTTCAAGAGCACTAGCACCCCTGCTCACCCCCGGGGCATATCAAGGCCTTTCATCCCAATCCCAAAGATGGGGTACATGGCCCCCGTTTCCACTGTGCCCAGGTAGAAGGTCAAGGAACATTTGCTGTGACATTCTCTCTCCTCTCTGAAGAGCCCAAGAAAACAGGCCACCAGTTGCAGGGAAGAGTCGGACCAGTTCTGCCTGAGACCTGCTCTCTCCTGTTCCTCCAGGATAATACCATATTACCCCATTATTCTAACAAACTTAGTACCTCTGCAAATACAGATTTATTCACAGAGGTTTCAGTAAATCCCTCTCAATCAAGAGAGTTGACTATATTCTCACTAATCGAGGTCGTGGAGAACCTGGCCACACTGGCAAGCCACGACCTTACTTCCTGAGGTCACCTGGTGTTCTCCAACACCCACCCCCCACCCCCGCCCAGCCCCAAGTTCAGGCCTTAAGAAGCTCTAATATCCCTTTTACTGGGGACAAGAAGGGTTGGGGGGGTGATAGCTGTACTTTTTGCCCCCCCAGATCATCCATGTAAGGTAGAAAATTGAAACAGAAAGAAATATAAAGAAGCAGAAACAAACAAAAAAAATCCCACACATAACAACCTCGCCTCCCAGAGGTCACTAAAATCTCAACATCTTGGCATTACTTCCCCTAGACTTTTTTGTTTAGTATTTTACAATTTTTCCTTTACATGGCAGGAAGGTTATGGTTCATGTACATGTTTACATTTTAACTTAAATTTAGCATCTATTTTTCCTTGTTACTAAATCTCATGTTAAACAGTCTAACATTCCATCTCATGGACATATGTTAGATAATTAACATCTATCTTGGACTGGTAGGCTGTTTCCAGGTGTCCATGGCCATAACGTTACAACGAGCACCCTTGTGCGTAAAGGCTTATCTGATTTATATGACAGGCATATCTGGGCTTCCTGAAGAGCTGCTTCTCTGTTTAGAGTGTCAAGCTGCCTCGGAATGCCTGGGATCCTCCAAGGGGTAGTGTCCAGGGAGGACAGTGCCTGGCTTCCTTCCTTACTAGGCCATTTGCCCTGCATGAATAGGTGCTTGGTGTCCCAGCCACACTAAAAAGTTAGTACATGTCAGGTGACAGGCTTTCCATGGCCCGGTTCTTAAGAGAAGAGCATCTCTCTGTGTAAGCCAGTGATTCTAAGACATCATTCTAGCTTTTGGGGTCAGTCTTCCAGAGGCTGACTTAGTGATAGTGGGATGGACACCTTCACCCCAAAACTTTCTTGTCCAACTTTGAGTAAGCAGGAAGGTCTAAGGCAGAATCACAGAAAAAGCTGCTTCTGATTTCAAAGACTGTCTATGAGATGCCACTTTCTTGCCCAACTGGTAAAAATTCAGACATCTGATAATACACTCTGTTGGCATGATTGAGGCAAACCAGACACTCAACATTCATTTCTGCTGGGAATATAAATGAAAATAACCCCTCTGGAGGGTGATTTGGCAACGGCCACCACCAAAGTCACAAATGCAAGTACACTTGGACAAGCAATTCCAGTTTTTGGAATGTGTTCCACAGACAGACTCAAGTATTCTCAGCACAATGTAACAGAAAAGACGTCCTATCCATCTGGGGGGCCCGCAGCAGTCCTGGGTGACACAGGACCAAAGAGCCGACCAACACTGGAACTGCTCACTGCTCTTGTCCAAAAGATATTGGATCTAGTCGGAGAGAAGTCCAAACAGATCTCCTCTGGAGGACGCTCAGGCAAACAATCTCAAGGTGGCAACAGTTGTACAGGGAAGAAAGGCCTTTCCCAGTCAAGGAAGCAAGAGAGAGGGAGGTGACGCTGAACAAAGAAAAGGGAGTGTCAAAAAAAACCAACAACAGCGTATTTGGGGACAGGGGGTGGGGGACTGAGGAAAGGCAGGGCCAGGAAATCGTGACTGGCAAGGAGCAGGGATCACCATCAGTTGCAGAGACCTGAATGCCATAGATAAGGGCTGGATATATCCTGTAGGCCAGTGGTCACTCCGGTGGAGCATAAAACCTCTTCTATATATTGCTATCTAAAAAAGAAGTCTGCTTGCACTGATATTTTATACAGACACATCTGGCCCTGCATAATCTGCAAACAAATTCACACCCATTAGGGTTCATGCTCAGTTTTATGACTAGAGGTATGCAATGACCGAGTTTTAGAGCCACGTGGTCTTAGCAATGGGAGGGCTGGAATGTGGTCAGCAGGGGAGGGGTGTGATGAGATCTGCTGTTAGGAAGATCAGCAGGAACAAGAGATTCCTTCTCCTCAATTCCCAGAGCCAATGAGTCCAGAGAAAGAGAGGAGGGAATCCTCCTGGGGAAGCTGAGATCCAGTTCAGTCCTTCTGGGATGGGAACAGTCACGCAGCTCAGTGGCCAAACCCCACCAGCCACATGGAGAAAGGGTCATGAAGCTGGTTACGTTTCTGTGCACAGTGAGTCTACATGGAGAGGAAACAAACTCTGGCTTCCTGCAGAGAAATCCATTTGCTTTCTTCCAAGTAGCCCGTGTCATCCAAGAGCTCCCCTTTGGACCTCGGTGACAGGAATTGCAGGTCAAATCCCCTACCACATGCTGAAACTGGTTCCAATCATCACCTTGGTCAGTTATTTTTAGAAGATTTCAGGTGAAGACAGTCTTATTTTTCCTCTGTTAGAGTGTGTTTCGTTTTGCTTCCTGCTAATTCTTCTACGTGCATTTAATATTTTAATTCTGATCCCTCCCTTTAAGACCTCATAGGAGTCTAGAAGTGTGGCTACCGTGGAGGACAGCACCCCACCTCGACACCGGAGGTGCTGTGTCTTGTCTAAAGCCAAAGATAAGACAGTTCCAGGATGCTCCTAGTAATGGCGTTTTGATTTTGAGAGTTGCAATAGGGACACTCCGCCTGCCTGCAGTTCCAAGAGGGTTTGCAAACACTTCAGAGGGGGCCACAGGGGAAGTGGAGCACCAAGCAGGACCACAAAGTCACCAGTGTGACATCCACTTTCACCCCCACTTCAGTCTCCAGGAGGCCATCAAGGTGTTCAGAGAATAATCAGGGATGCCAAAACAGGTAACACCTTTAGAGGGACAGAACTAGACTCAAAAGAATGGAGAAGACACATAGGACATGCGTCCATTTCTGCAGCTTGCCTGTGGATGGGACGTGTACCAAACTGAATCATGGGCTCTCTGCCTGTCTTCTCCATCGGTTGTTCATTCCAAAAGAAAGTCCCTGCTCACCACAAAAGAAAAAGAATACACCCCCCTCCACAATTAAAAAGTGAGACAAAGCCATGTACGGTGGCTCAAGCCTGTAATCCCAGCCCTTTGGGAGCTGGGGTAGGAAAATCACTGGAGCCCAGTAGTTCGAGATCAGCCTGGGCAACATCGTGACACTCTGTCTCTACAAAAATTTTTTAAAAAGAAAAATAAATACAGTAATTAGTCAGGTGTGGTGGTACATGTGTGTAGTCTCAGCTATTTGGGAGGCTAAGATGGAAGTATCATCTGAGCCCAGAAGTTGAGACTGGTGAGCTACTGCATTCCAGCCCAGGTGACAGAGAGAAACCTCAACTTAAAAACAAATAAATAAATAAGAAAAGAAAAGTGAGACACAGTCAGAGATATTGAACACATATGAGAAAGACATTCTCAAAAGTGGGGGAGGTGGAGGAACCAACAAAAACAAAAATAATCCCTTAATCCAAGGAAGGCAGAAAACATACATATAAGTTTTTGTAAAACTCTCCTCCATAGCAAATAAAATATTGACCTATAAAATATAAAAAATTAGAGTCACCATTTTAGATCATAGAATAAGTGTGTAAGTATGCACATAAAAAATAATTGGTTGGGCACAGTAGTTTATACCTATAATCCCAGCACTATGGGAGACCAAGATGGGAGGATTGCCGGGGGTCAAGAGTTTGAGACCAGCCTGGGCAACACAGTGAGACTCCGTCTCTACAAAAAAATTTTTAAAAATCAGCCAGATGCAGTGGTGCATGCTTGAAAGGCTGCAGTGAGCTATGACCACACCACTGCACTCCAGCCTGGGCAGAGACCCTATCTCAAAATAATAATAATAATATTTATCTGGTTATACCTAAATAGTCAGACTGTGTCATGCAGTGGATAGTCTGAAAATTATCACTGACAAGTTTGAAATATTTTGGGTCATTCAGACAACTTTCACTTGGTCTAAACCAAATGATGCCTAAGCACTGTATTTGAAGAGAGTTTAATGGGGACATAATGTGGGTAACTTTTGTGTTTACCTTGGCAGTCAAAGCCAGGATTACCATCACATTCGCACTGGCTTATTTTATATTTGGTCATTTTGTGGCCCGACTCAAGGGGACCACTAGATAAAAGAATTTCCTTATGTGTTCGAATTTGCTACTTGGGCAAGGTCATTTAGATGACACAATATATGCTCTTTAGAATACTCAAAATACAAATATTAAATTCTTTAAGTAAGAGATAAGGAAGCTCGTATGATTTTCCTAAAGGATAATTTCTGGTTAGGAAAATGAGGGTAACTGGAAACTCCAATAAGCCTCAGGCCATGATTTACTGAAAATAAACACACTTCTGTGTTCAGGAGTCTCGAAACACGCTCTGCCTGTCCTTTCCTTTTCCTTAAAGGACACCTCTCAGAATTGCTTCTTACAAACACAATGAGAAAGTCACAGTTTCAGCTACAGGTCTCAGAAATCACCAAAGAGATTTTTTTAAAAAAAGTTTTCCAAACTGAAACTATCACCTGGTTTCACAGTCAAACAGTAGACTTATAATTCTGCAAAACATTCACTAAAATGAAAACTTTTTTTGGCAAACACTAACCACAGAGAAAAACCAAAACACAAACATTTTGAGTCTTTCTAAGTCTAAAATTTCAATATATGCAAATATTAGCATTCCCGGTTAGAAACTTAAACCCTTTAATGAAAACAGAAACACATACACACAAAACGAAGGCTTCAAAACCAAAATGGTTTGTGCATCAAGCCAAAAGCAAGATCATGTTGCCTGTATTTCATATCACTACAAGCTCATAAAACTCCCCAGACTCAGCTGCTCTATAAGATAAAATGTTCAGGACAGAAATTCACCAGATAGTGGTTTGCAACTCTTTCGTTATGCAATGAATATACATAGCCCTGGTTTTTATCTTGTATTATTTATCACATAGTTGAAAAACAAACAGTGGATACTGTTGCTGACTTTGAGCCAAGACAGCCACATATGATTATGTGCAAAATTCTGCAAGAAATAAAATTCTAATGGTTCTAATTCCTTTCACATGAACATTCCCTGCGTTTCTTTATGCTCGGGTGGTAACCTCAGGCCTAATACAAGCATGGGTTATTCTATCTTTTAAAACCTTTGCAGAGATTAGAAAACTGCAGAAAAACACCACTGGGGTGAAAAAACAGCTTTCTGAAATTGTTCTAAATGGACAAATAATGCTTTGCTTTCTTTGACAGCTGTTCAATAACTGAATACAGCTGGAAGGAGAGTCAGCTGCCAGGGGATTTCTATTTGGTTCTCTACCAGGTTTTCTTTTCCAGAATGCTTTCCAACGCTCCAACTAGTCTTATTTCTTGAGTGTATTTAAAAAGATGATTTGATTTTCATTCTTTTCCATCCTGCTCCATCCATGGTAGATAAAACAGTCCGTAGATTTAAAGGAGATCACCTTAAGGTTTACTACTCTGCTTACCTACACTGTAGCTGGACAAAGGTGGAGACAAGGCTGATCATGTCTAAGTTACCTCCAAGAGCAGAACTGTACACTCATTTAGATGCACTGATCCCCAGCTGCTACTAACAGCCACTGTTATCAAAACCACTTAATAATAATTGCTGATGTTTCAAACAGACAGCAGAAAAGATGGCAGGGTTCTTCCAGACCAAGAAAGGAGGCTAGGTGGCCACCAACTGGCCCCCAAGAGTGAGGTCATTCTGGCAAATTCACCTCAGTGTCTGGGTCTGGTCTTCAGCCCTGATGGAGATCTTGTCCCAAGATGGACTTACCTTTATCAGGCTGTCAGAGACTGATGGATGAAAGCAAATGACTAAAGTCTTCATTTGCAATGAAAAATAAATAGACTTCCTTTGAGAGAGAGAGAGAGAGAGAGAGAGAGAGAGAGAGAGAAAGAGAGAGAGAGAGAGAGAGAGACTCACTCTATTGCCCAGGCTGGAGTGCAGTGGTGCAATCACAGTGCCCTGCAGCCTCAAACTCCTGGGCTCAAGCGATCCTCCTGCCTCAGCCTCCCGAGTAGCCAGAACTACAGGCATGTACCACTGCAAAAAATACACCTTTTACAATGGCAACACTTTCATTAGATGACCAGTATGTTCTCTACCGTGAAAGTAGACCTATCTAGCCAAGAAGTCAACTTATAATCAAAAATTTACTTGGTTGGTATATGGAACTAGAAAAAAAGGAGAGCTAATTACAGTTTTCAAAAACATTTTAGCAGCATCAGGCTAAAGTAGCCCAATGCATATACCTCCACAATCAAGAGTATTGTGAAAGAGACCCTGGTATATTCTATCTTTTGTGTTATGATTTTACTTAAAGTAAGTGGGAAGAAATAGAGTTGGAAGGAAAGAACCTGGTATTAGGATTCCAGTGTGAAACAGTGTCTGGTCTACTTTCCACAACAAAAAATTCTTAAACACAGTGAAGTTTAAAAGCAACAGACATCTACTTGCCAGGGAAAGCTTCCACTTTCAGTGCTACCAAAAATACAACAGTGAAAAAGTCCACATAGAGCATAAACCATTTCAAAATGGAGCATCAAAAAGGGAAAGGATGGTGGTTAGCCAATTCTGCAACAGAGCAATCCTGGACTTTGAGCTATAATTCCTGAAATTCAAAAAAAGATGGCAAGCAAGGTGACTCTTAGCAAGATAAATCTGAGTCTTAACCTCCACCCCAAAATGCATCAAGTTCGAGATGGAAATTTACACGCACAATGCCTGATTCTGATGAACAAGGAATTTAACACCAAGGCATCTACTTGTCACATGCCCAAGTGAGACTCAACTTCCTCCTTCTCAATCTTTTCCTAAGAGAAGATGAGGTGATTTCAGCAGAGAAGTCCATGCTAAGTAGGGACTGAGTGGCAGACCATCCCAGGGCAACACAAGGTCCTTCCTCCATCCTCAGATGACACATTGTTTTTTTTTTTTTTTTTTTTGGAGATGGGGTCTCACTCTGTCACCCAGACTAGTATGCAGTGGCACGATCATGGCTCACCACACTCTCTACCTCCTGAGTTCAGGCAATCCTTTGGCCTCAGCCTCCCCAATAGCTGGGACCACAGGCGTGTGTCATGACGCCTGGCTTATTTTTAAATTTTTTGTAGAGACGAGGTCTTGCTATGTTACCCAGGTTGGTCTCGAACTCCTGGACTCAAGCAATTCTCCCGCCTCCGCCAACCAAAGTGCTGGGATTATAGGTGTGAACCGCCACGCCCATCTAAATGATAAACTCTTTAAAAGGTCCATCCTATTTCTTCTTTGGAGGAAGCATTCTTTATATATCAAAACAAAATATATTCTATTCCCATAGCATAATATACTGTGAAAATTCCACATTGTTATCATATGCTCCTGGCAATCAGCACTCTCTGGACTGCAAGCAGTTATGGAAACATTAACGCCAGTCAGTCTCTGGTTCCATGTACTACCCGACTCTCACACACAGCCTCTGAGATTTACTTTTTTCAGTGATGGTTTTACCCACATTACACACAACCACCAGAGAAACGTGTAGAGGTTTCCTACTGACAATCTTCAAATCTACTTGACCGCCAGTGTTGATTAAAGAGCCTTAGACACAAGGGCAAGGGGAAAAAAGAGTCCACACACACAAAAAGAACAAAAAAACCAAACCAGTCCTATCCACATCCTCACTGTAATGACAGAAACCACAACATAGTCATAGACTTAACAAGAAATCGCAGACAGACCGGCCCATCCCAGAAGAAGGTCTTCCCACTTCTAATCACTCTGAGGAAAAACATCTCTACTGATTGCTGCACCCGACACTTGTAACTTCCCCATTTGAGGACTCACAACAAAATGGAAAAAGCAACATAAGTGACAAGACTTGAGAAAACTTAGAGGCACATTACACAGCACTCGGGTCTAATAATAAATAACTAATGGAAATAAACTAGTTAAAACGAAATGAGGAGACGAGCTCCTTCCTGCACCACTGGGGGAGAGTTCTATGCCCTATTTTGTGCAAAGTCTATGCACAGAAACTGTCTATAATTTCCAGTAGGATTTTTTTTTTTGAGTCAGGGTCTTACTCTGTCACCCAGGCTAGAATGCAGTGGCACAATCATGGCCCATCGCAGCCTCAACCTCAACCTCCTTGGTTCAAACAATCCTTCTGACTCAGCCTCCCGAACAGCTGGGACTATAGGTATGCAGCACCATGCCCAGCTAATTTTTTTTTTGGTAGAGATGAGGTCTTGCTATGTTGCCCAGGCTGGTCTTGAACTCCTGGGCTCAAGCAATCCTCCTGCCTTGGCCTCCCAAAGTGCTGGGATTCCAGGCATGAGTCACTGTGCCCGACTTCCAATTGCTCTTTCTGAAGTGGACAGAGAACTTTGAAAGACATTTATATGGATTGCCTGAGCCCACAGGTTCGAGACCCGCCTGGGCAACTTGGCGAGACCTCATCTCTACAATAAATTAAAAAATTAGCTGGGCGTGGTAGTGCGTGCCTGTAGTTCCAGCTACTTGGAAGGCTGAGGCGGAAGGATCGCCGGAGCCCAGCAGGTCGAGGCTGCGGTGGCCAGGAGCATGCCACTGCACTCCAGTCTGGGCGACAGAGTGAGAC
>CAUYQG010131487.1:0-14052 GCA_963574415.1 Tarsius wallacei
GTCTTTTTCTCAGTGTCTGACTTCCCAGGGATCTGTGTGAGATCTCTATTTTTCTTTTGGTTTTTCTTCATTTGTGCTGTTTTTTTCCTCCCTATTTTTTCCTTTCTTCCACGTCACCATCTTCTTTAATTCTGTTATTCAATGGTGGAGGGGTTGCTTTTACTTCTGTTTGTTCAATCTCCTATTTATCTTTATATATATCCTCTTACTTTGTTCAATTCTGGACTTGCACTGTAGGTTGGGGGTGGTCCCTTTTTACACTTTTGTGATTTACTTATGGGGGGAGCTGTGTTTCAAAACATATCTCAGGTCCTGGTATCTGGTATCTGCAGACAGGTGTGTGGATAATCTGAAACCCACTTCCCACTGCCTTGAAATCTGTTCATGCAGTGGGCTTGTAGTTTTACTCTCTGAAGTACAATGAGGTTAACAGAGGGAAGAGAATGGAGCAGACAGTGTGGGGGAGCAGGGGATGGAAAGAGAGAAGGGTAAGGGACAGAATAGATGGGTATACTAACAAATGGAGAGAGAGACAGAAACTGAAACAGATAAAAACAGTAGACCACGGCTACAAACTGAACAATTCTGATACAAAAAAAACTAAAACATACATTGATGCTAACATACAAGCTAACCAATCTTCTTATTGGTATGCTATTCCTCTCCATAAAGAGATGGTTTACAGAGAGAAGAAAAGGAAAAAGAAAGAAAAATAATAAAAATAAAACATAAAAAAAAATTTTAAAAGGGCCAAAACAAAAGGAATAGAATCGAGTTAGTAAACTAACAGAACCAATCAAGTCCATTCTGCAACTTTTCGTTTAAGTTAAATGTCCTTTCAGCTCTGGTTTCTGGCTGTTTTTTCAGGATGGTAAATTTGTTCACAGGGTCAGTTTCCCCTTTTGGTGATGTTACCTTGAGTCGCCAGCAGGTGGTGCTATCTCACGGCTCTAGATTATCTTTATCTCAGCTGTGCCACACTGGAGAAGGAGCCAGAAAGAAGCCGGAAATGGAAGCCTGGCCCCAAGGCTCAGCCGGATGTCACAGCACCAGTAGTGGTGGCAGCGATCTCAGCAGACTCTGCGTGCAGGGGTCCCAAGGTCGGAAGGCATGGATCACTTCAGACACAGACGGTGACGGTGGTCGGTGCCCAGACTGCAGTGGTGACTGTTCCCTGATTACGGTGGTGGCAACAGTGCCAGACCACAGCAGCAGTGGCGGCGGTGACGGCGGGCAACGAGTGCCTAGACTGTGGCGGCAGAGGCTTCCCAGACTGCTGTGATGCTTCAGCAGTATCAGTGGCCGAGTTCCGTGTGAGGAGGAGACCCCCAGGGAGAGATTCCCGAGTCTTTCTGTGTCCTCTTTCGTGGAGGTCTCACAGACCAAGCTGCCCTGTCGCCATCTTGCAATGTGTAATCTTAAATACTATAGACTTGCTTAAAGTAATTCCAGAAGTGAAATAATTTAGAGATTTAAGCTGCAGAGTAAAAGGCATGAGTTTTATTTCTTCATGGTAACTTTAACATATTATTCCTGCTGACTTTTTTACCTGTGTCCTAGATTCAGCCTCCTGATGCAACGAGGAAACAGCCTCCTGTTAAGCCCAGAAGTAGACAGTGTGCAGGTTTTTCACCTTAACCCTTATGATCTCTTTTGTTCAGTGAAGCACTATCCTGGCAAGATAACTTCAGAACAGATTTTTAGCTTTGTTTGCTGAAGTCTCACCAATCTTTTTTCTCTGAACTGACGTAAATGAACAAACAATTCTCTTATGTATTTAGCCAAGAGACTTCCAACATGCAGGCTTATGTTTCTCTTTAACGTCACTGGGAACACCTTAAGTTTTCTTTCAACATCCTTCAAAGACAATATGGCAATCTCTTTTCTTTAAAAATTGTTGCACGTTTGTGTTTACTCTTAAGCATCACTGGGAACATCTTAGATTTTCCTTCACCTTCTTACAAATACAATTTCGCAATTCTCTTTTTTTGGGAAAGTGGGTAATTACTTCCAAATAAATTAATAGATACATTTATAAATGAATAAAAAAGAGCATGTTTTAGACTCAGTTGATTATGCTGAAAATTCTGAGTGTGTGGTTCCATCTGCCACCTGTCAGTCAGAAAGGAAGAAAACACTCACCCAGTGACTTGCCCTCCTGAAAAATGGTTGCTTTAGTCACAGGACCTCTTCTGTAATGGGTTCCACAGTGATTGGTTCACCTCCTTAATGGCTGTCACTGTTACTGGCTCATCTCTGTGATGGGTGCCTTGTTTTCTAGATGCTTTGTGATGGGTGGTCAGAACTAGGTCTGCCACTGTAATGAGTGCCACAGTGACTTCCTGACCTCCTAGTGGTGACCCAGTGACCGGGCTTCCTCTTTTGGGTGTCCCAAACTGACTCTCCTCTATGATGGGTGCCCAAGTTACAATGCCTCCTATGTGATGGCTGACACTGTGAGTGGTCTTCCTTTTTTATCAGTGTCCAATGATTAAGCCTCTATCAAATGGATGTCCCAGTGTTGGGAGATCTTCTGGAATGAGGTCCCCATTTGCTCACCCTCCTCTCTAATTGGTGCCTCAGTGGCTGGCTACCCTCTGTGATGGATGCCAATGTGATTAGCCCTTCTCTGTGAAGGGTGTCCCAGTGACTGGCCCTCCTCTGTTCTAGGTGCCTCAGTGACTGACTTGTCTGTGTGATAGGTGCCTCAGCGACTGTGCCAACTCTGTGATAGATGCCATAGTGACTAATCCTCATTTGTGATGGGTACCACACTGATTTTTTCTCCTCAGTGATGGCTACCCAGGTATTGACCCTCCTTTTTGATTGAAGATCCCGCAACTGTGCCCTCTTTATGGGTGCCCCAGTGACTGATCCTTCTCTGTAATGGGTATAACATGAACTAGTTCTCCTCTGAGATGTGTGCCTCAGTGACGTACTCTTTGTGATGGTAGCCCCCATGACTGCATTTCCACTGTAATTGTTGTCCCACTGACTGACTCTTTCTGATGTGTGCTCTCGTGAGTATCCTTTTCTGTGATGGGTGCTCCAATGACTGAACCAAATCTACAATAGGTTCCCCAGTGACTGACACTTTTCTTTGATGGATGATCAAGTGAATGGCTCTCCTCTTCTTGGGTACCTCAGTGTCTGGAACCCCTCTGTGCTGGATGCCACAGTGACTGGTCCTTAATTTTTATAATTGGTCTCCCTGTCTGATGGGTGGTCCGATTACTGTCCCTAATCTTGTATAGGTGCCCCAGAGGCTGGTCTTCCTCTTGTATGGGTGTCCCAGTGA
This sequence comes from Tarsius wallacei, assembly GCA_963574415.1. Taxonomy (NCBI): domain Eukaryota; kingdom Metazoa; phylum Chordata; class Mammalia; order Primates; family Tarsiidae; genus Tarsius; species Tarsius wallacei. The sequence continues at coordinate 3,299 of CAUYQG010131487.1, forward strand.
CTGAATTTTCTCTGATAGGTCCCCCAGTGACTGTGTCTCTGCTGTTTTTTGAGCCCCAGTGCTTGTGCCTCCACTGTGTTCAATGTCACAATGACTGGCTATTTACTGTGAGGGTTTCCACAGTGACTGATTCTCCACTCTGATAGATGACCCAATGATTGGCCCACCTTTGTATTGGGTGCCCAGTGACTGGCCCTTCTCCAGAATGAAGGTCCCTGTGACCGACCCAATGCAGTGTAGTCTGTCCCAGTGACAGCCCTTCTCTGTGATGGATATGCCAGTGAATAGTTCCCCACTGTGTTGACTGCTCTAGTTACTGACCCAACTCTAATGGGTGCCCAGGTGACTGTCTCTTCTGTTTATGGTGCCCCAGTGACTATACCACTTCTGTGATGTGTGCCCCAGTGACTTGGCTTTCTCTGTGATGTGTACCCCAGTACTTTTTTTTCTGCAGTGTGTTCCCAGGGACTGGGCCTTATCTGTAATGGGTGCCACTGTGACTGCCCCTCCACTGAGATTGGGGCTCAAGTGACCGCCTCTCTTCCTAATATGAGTGGCACTATTCTGGAATTGGTTCTTCAGGGACTGGCTATCCTCCTAATTCGTGCCCTAGTGACTTTTCTTCCTCTGGTATGAGTGACAAAGTGACTGGCTCACCTCTGTGTTGGGTGTCTCAGTGACTGACCCTCCTCTCGGATGGGTTCCTCAGGGACTGGTTATCCTCTGTGATAGGTGTCTCAGTGATCGTCTCTTTTCTCTGATGTCCCAGTGACTGATCATTCTTTGTGATGGGTGCATCAGTGACTAGCACTCCTCTGTAAGGGTTGCTCCAATGAATAGCCTTCTTCTCTGATGAGGTCCCCAGTGACTGCTTCTCTTCTATAGTGAATGCCCTATGTAAACATTTCTACATGATGAGTGCCACAGTGACTGGCTTTATTCTGTGATCAGTACCCCAGATGACTGACCCTTCTTTGTGATTAGTGCCCCAGACTTTTCTCACAAGAGTTTGTGACTAAATCCTTCTATCATAGGAGCTCCAATGACTGACTCTCCTCTGTGATGCACGTCACATTTAATGGCCCTCCTATGTGATGGGTGTGTGAGTGATAGGCCCTCCTGTGTGATGGGAGACTCTGTGGCTGACCCTTTTCTGTGATCAGTGCTCTAGAGACTTGCTTTCCTCCTAATTGGTGCCCCAATGACTAGTCCACCACTGAAATGGGTTTCTCAGTGACTGCTCCTCCTTTTGGATGGGTGCCATAGGGGCTGCGTCTCTTCTGCGATCATTGTCCCAGTAACTGGCTATCTGACTAATGTGTTCCCCAGGTCTGGGTCTTCCTGTTAAATGAGTGCCTCTTTGAATTTCCCTCCTCTGTGATGGTGCCTAGTAACTGTTCCTTCTCTGTGATGAATGCACCAGTGACTAGACCTCATCTTTGATGGGTTTCTCAGTGCCTAGAGTTCTTCTGTGAAAGGTGTCTCAGAAACTGCCCTTCCTCTCTAATCAGTGCCTCAATGACTTGTTATATTTCTTATGGTTGTCCAAGAACTTATGACTATCCCTCCTAATGTGTTACCAGTGACTAACCCTACTTTTGGATGGATTATTCAGTGACTGACCTCTCTCTCTGATGAGTGTCTTATTGACTGGCTCTTTCCTATAATAGTACCCAAGTGATAATTTCTCTACTGTAATGGGTGCCCCAGTATCTAGCCATCTTCTGTGATTGGTTCTCCAGTGATTGGCTCTTCTCTGTGATATTTATTTTTGTGACTTGCCCTCCTTTGTGTTGGGTGCTACAGTAACTAGGTTTTTTCTTTGATGGGTGCCCCAGTTACTCACTCCCCCATATAATGGTTTCTACATGATTTTAAATCCTTTGTCATGGGTGCCCCTTTGAATGGTTGCCCTGTGTTCAGAGGCCAGATAACTGGCCGTCTTTGTGATCATTGCCCCAGTGACTATCCTCCATAATGAGTATATTTGTGACTAAGCCCTTGTATCATGGGTACTCCAATATCTGACTCTCCTCTTTGAAGCATGTCCCAGTGACTGGTGCTCATTTGTTGTGGGTGCCCTAGTGACTGACCATCATCTTGATAGGTGACTCGTTGCCTAGCCCTACTCTGTGATTAGTGCTCCAGTGACTGTTCCTCCTTCTAATTGGTGCTCCAGTCACTGACATGGATTTGTTCCTCAGTAAGGGCCCTCCTCAGACACGGATTCTTCAGTAACTGACACTCTTGTGAGATGGGTGCCTCTGACAGTGAACCCCCTCTGGTATCTGTGCCCCAGTGACTGACCATCCTCCCAATGGTGTCCTGGTGACTGGTCCTCTGGGAAGGGTCTCTCAATGTCTGGCCCTACTCTGGGGTGGGTGCCTCAGTGAATATATTTTCTGATTTGTGCCAATGTGACTAGTCTTCCCCTGTGATGGCTGCTCCTGAGACTGGCTTACCTCTTTTATAAGTGCTGTAGTGATTGTTCATCCTTATATCGGATGCCCCAGTGACTAAGCCTCCTCTGTGATGGGTGCCATAAAAACTGTGTCTTCTTGGTGATTGATACCCCAATAACTTTGTATCTGACATAATGAGTGCCCCAGTACCTGGTTCGCCTCTTTTATGCGTTTCTAAGTGACAAGTGATAAGTTTCTAAGTGATTGGTGATTCAACTACTGGCCCTTCTCTGGCATCTGTGCTCCAGTAATTGGCTCTCCCCTGTAGTCAATGTCCCAATGACTGGCATTCATAGCCTGAAGGACATCCCAGCCCCAAAGATTCAGTGGCAAAAAGGGGAGTACATAGGCTGAAAAACTCCTTTATGACCTTCATCTGTCCATCTGAGTAATTGACCACTGTGTAATGGAGATTTGGCCTGTCCAATAGCTTGCAAAGATGTCATCGCCTTCTGGAGAGGCCAAGACATTGGTCAATGGGCCTGCCTTATGACAGAAACATCGGGCCCAGTATCTAATAAGCCCCAGAAGGTCTTTCCTTTTGTATGCAGAGAATACTTAGGCCGCCTTTCCCCAATGACTTGCACCCAATATGCATGATCAGAAGAACCAAAAGCATTAATCCCTCATTTTTGTGAGGAGACAATACCTCCCACTTTCTTCAAAAGAAGTAACACCAATTGGACAATTTTCATGCCTCAGTGAGAGTAATAATGTTCCAAAGAGCATTTACCATGACTTTAATTTCACCAGTGTAGTCAGAGTCTATGATTCCTGGAAGAACATGGAAGTCCTTCAGGGAAAGGCTACTGCATCCCAGTAACAGTCCCACAGTGACATTGGGAAATGGGCCATTCACACCCATGTGAATAGCCTGTGGGCCCATCTCTGGGGTTAATATGAGGTGGGAGGAGGAACTGAAGTCCAGTCCGGCACTCCCCAGGCTGGCACAGTAGAGATCGCTGACCCATTAGGTGGATGACTTTCCTGAGGAGGCGAGCTGGGCATGGCAGTAGGGGAAGGTGAACATAGACCAAACTCTTTGAGGAGCCCTGGACTGGCCCCTCTGGAAGTTTTCTGACTGGGGATTTCCATTTACTTTCATCTTGGAATGGAAATCTTTAGCCCAGTGGATTCCCCATCCTCAAGTTACTTCGCAGATGCTTAGTCAGGGTTACCTCCCAAACCAAAGACTTGGAAAATTTAATCAAGGAATTCAGTATCCACTAGACTTGCCACTCAAAAATGGAAGGTTTGGTTTGGCCACCCTGAGGATTTTCACTAATTGCCACTGCTTCTCCTGAGCCCCGTCAGGAAACTGCTGATCCCATTACTTGGTTATCTGATGATCCTGTATGGGGGAGCAGTAGCCACTCTCTGAAGGAAAGCTTGCAGTGGCTGCAGCACTTGTTCAGGAGCAGCTTCAAGCCAGACACATTGAGCATTCCAACAGTCCTTGGGACACTCCTATCTTTGTAATTAAAAAAAAGTCAAGGAACTGGTATTTACTACAGGATTTAGGGGCAGTAAATCTCTGGATGGAAATTATGGGGCTTCTGCAGTCTCTCCTGCCCTTGCCAGTGGCCATCCCTGCTGACTATTTCTTGTTTGTTATAGATTTAAAGGACTGATTGCTTTTTCACTATTCTACTTTTCGCTCAGGACCATAAACATTTTGCTTTCTCTTTGCCTGCTATAATTTTCAGCAACCAGCTCAAAGATTTCAATGGAAGATTTTACCCCAAGGCATGGCTAATAGTCCTACATTATGTCAGACTTTTGTGGCCAAGGCTTTCAGGCCTGTCTGATGGTGTTTCCCTGAAGCCTACATCATTCATTACCTGGATGACATCCTTGTTGCTCATCCCGACACGGAGCAGCTTCAGGTTGTTTTTTAATACCTACAATCTGCCCTTCAGCAATCTCGACTTATTATTCCTTCAGAAAATGTCCAAAATGTAGCCCCATATGAATATCTTGGTAGACTAATAGAGGGGAGCAATGTATGCATGCAGAAGCTGCAAATCCGGTTGAACTCTTCATTAACACAATGATTTTCAAAAGTTGTTGGGGGACATCAATTGGTTATTTCCCTCCTTGGGTATTTCTACTGCTCAACTAATGCCACTTTTTGATATATTGAAAGGAGATTCTGACCCTCGATCTCCAAGACATCTCACCCCGGAAACTCTGACTGCATTGAAGCTGGTCCAAGAAGCCATTGCCCAACAACAGATCTTTCACATTTCTTTTACTGATCCTTGTCGTTTCTCATATTGCCCACACCCTACCTACCAATGGGTGTATTTTGGCAACAGGGATTAGTAGAATGACTGCCCTTACCATCTTCAACAATGACACACTGTAACCCCATATTATTAATCCGTTGCTCTTCTCACTGCCAAGCACTGGTGGCCAGCCAGGGAACTTTTTGGTCATGAACCTGCTTTAATTGTAGTTTCTTACACTGTTCCTCTGATGACTTGGATCTGGAAAACCTGCCCTGCTTGGCAGTTGATCGAAGCCCACGTTACTGGGCAGGTAGATTCCCTTTATCCTCCTTCTCGACTTCTTACTTTTGCAAAAAATCATTCTTTTATCTTCCCTCAGGTTACCAGTTCTCAACCTCTGCAGGATGCTGATTTGGTTTTTACAGGCGGCTCGCCTTCTGGAACAGTGGTCGCTGTCATTAATGGTGTTGTTTCTCATTTTTAGATGAATTATGATTCTGCTCAACGGGTCGAGCTGTTTGCAGTTTGTCAGGTCTTTGCTAATCTCCCTGAGATGCTATAATCTTTACACTGACAGTCATTATGTTGCAGGTGTGCTGCATCATTTGGAGACTGCTAGTCTCTATACTGTTTCTTTCTCCTCCCCCACTCTTAAAATTGCTGTTTTGCAGAGCATTCAATTGCATATTCGTGCTCGTACAGAGCCCTTTTATGTTGCTCATATTTGTGCTCATTCTGCCCTTTCTGGTTCGTTATCCAAAGGCAATGCCCTTGCTGATAGGGCTATGCAATTTTTTGACTTTCCCTTATTGTCCCCGGTTTCTGTGGCTCTCACTTCCCAAACCCTTCATCATCAGCTTGTCTAAGTTTATGTTGCCAATTTTAATTGTCTAGGGAAGTGACTTGACAAATAGTAAAAAACTGTCCTATTTGTCCTCCATTTTAATCCTTTTCTGTTGAGAGCGTGAATCCCTGAGGTCTGTTGCCAGGACATTCATGGCAGATGGATGTCACACACATCCCTTCTTTTGGAAAGTTGGCCTATGTGCACATTACAGTGGACACGTGCTTTGGTTTTATTTTTGCCTCAGCCCAGTCAGTTGAAGCGACTTGATATGTTATAGCCCATTGCTTTGCAGCCTTTGCTGTCATGGGAATTTCCAAATCTATTAAGACTGACAATGGCCCTGCCTATGTTAGTAAGTCTTTTGCCCAATTTTTCTCCACACTTCAAATTTCTCATGCTACCAGAATTCCCTATAATCCACAGGGGCAAGGCATAATGGAATGTGCCACTAGAACACCCAAAACCCGATTATTGAAATTACAAAAGGGGGAATACACACATTCCTCCCCACATACACTACTGGCACATGCATTATTAGCTCTTATTTTTCTAAATCTGGATAATGAAGTGGTATCAGCTGAAGAACGCTTTTGGCATCCCTCTAAAGCAGAGGGTTTGGTTCACTGGAAAGACCCTATGATAGGGTTGTGGCAAAGGCCTGATCCTGTACTTATTTGGGGATAAGGCAGTGCTTTATTTTTACCAGGAATGTGGAAGGTCCTCATTGGCTCCTGGCCTGGCTCATCCGCCCCTACTACAGTCCCCCATTCCCGTGTGCAGGCCAGGACACTGATCCCCCATTCAGAAGGATGACCATAATCCCACGAGGAACAGTGCCAGTCCAATGGACCCCTAGCTCCAGGGCAACACGTTGGAGTGGGGTCCCCATGTGGGGGCAACTGAAGGCATTGACTTCCCAAGCTGAATGTCTGGTATGGGAGCATGGCAGGAATACCTCTGATCCTGCTACCTCTTCCTGGCTATGAAGGCTGTGGTCGCCTGCCAAGTCTGCATGGTGACCAGTGACAGATCCCTCTATTGGGCCTATGTGCCTGATCCCCCTTTTTAAGGGTGGTGGTCTGGGAGGATCCCTCAGTCCCTGTATATGTTAGTAAAGCTTCTCTGCTTGGGTACCCTTCTACTGACTCTATTATTCCACAACGGGTTGATGGGTTTTCTTATGAAGGGTGGTCTACCAAAGTGCCCATTTGTTATTCACGTCTGTGGCAATGGCTTACCATAGGGGATTCACGCTGTGTGCTGATTGCTTCTACTTTTAAATATACTCATGGGTTTATGGCTCAGGGCATGGAACACCAGCCTTGGAAGAAAAGAGAGTGGATCATGTCTTTGTATGGCCCAGCAAGGTCTTGTACTACATCTTTTACTGAGACCCCACCTTCTGGAGTTCTCCTGTATTCCAAGACAGCCTCATTTTTGTTTTCTCAGTTTTCGCCTTGGTGTAGTTGTCATTATTCTGTAGCCACTTGGAATCGTATCTCCCATACTAGAGAAGGGGTCATGGACTGGGATACTCCTGATCCACAAGCTAAGACTGAATTACAGTGTTGAAACCTCTGGAGGATGGGTGGAGATGGTCCTTTTCAGCATGGCGGGATGCCCTCCGTTTGGTATTTGGAAACTTATGGTGGCTTTGGGGTCCATTCTCATCTCTCACCAGTCTGATTTGAACCAGCGTTCTTATGGTGGCTCCCATACAGTGTTTGCCTTTGCCCCCCCCTTGTGTTTTATTGGCAGGGCCTGGAAAATTACTGTGAATTTCTCTTATTTTTTCTTAAAGTGATCTTATTGTAATCTCACTAATTGTGTTTCTCCTTAAAACAGAGAACAACAAATTTTGGTTTTGAATCAAACTTGTTTTGTTATGCTGCCTGTAAATATCTCTGGACTATGGTATCAAGATTCTAGTTGGCTTGCTTTGTCTCAGTTGTCTAATCTTCTTGATCACCCTTGCAGTTTTATTAGATTATTAGTAGCAGGTATTGCTACTTTAGTAATATTGATTGCTTCAGCTACTGCTTCAGCATTAGCATTGACTCAGGAGATTCACACAGCCCATTATGTGGATTATTTGACAAAGAATATTTCCAAAGGACTGTCTCATCAAGAAGCTATTGATGTAAAATTGGAAGCCAGAATCAATGCCCTTGAGAAGGCAGTACTAGTAAGTGGAGACCGACTAACAGCTTTAAGAACTCGAGTGTCATTAATATGTCATGCCAAGTTTCAATGGATCTGTTTTACTTCAAAGTCATACAATGACTCTGAATGGGACTGGGACTTGGTTAAGAATCATTTACTTGGGATATGGTCTGCAAATAAAATTTTCTTAGATGTCGCCCAACTGTGCCAGGATATTGTGGGAATCTCCACCTCTAGGTCTTCTTTGCTGCCCGCCAGTGACTTGGCTACAAATATCATGAGTAAGATTATGTATTTGGTATCCACTCGTAGTTTGTGGTCTACTGTATATTATATGATAGCATTTGGAGTTTTAATTTTGGTTTTACTGGTTTGTTTTCCAGTCTGCATTGGAGCAGGAGGATGGGCCATCCGAGAACTCAGATTAGAGATCCACAAACTGTGCTTAAAAGAAAAAGAAAAGGAGAAAATGAAGGAGACAAAGGCATATGCTGACAAAGTCCTTATGTTTTAAAATACACAACTTGACAAGGTCTTTGTGTCCCTGACCTGTGCTCAAGAAGACCCGGTCAGTACTCCCTTCTCTTTGTTTACCCTTAGGGAGTTGTTTTGATAAAAAGCGGTACAGTGTGACCTCATGTCTGCCCAGTCTGGATGTTGCTGATTTTAACAATAACATTATTCAGTACCAGTAAACACAGGTGTTATGCTAGAAATACTGAAAGCATTAAGGCATTTCTTTTAAGAGTGTAGTTTGGTCTTATATAAAGGGCATGCTGTGAGAATAAAACTGTTCTCACCTATTGAGGAGAGAGACCTCCAAATCGCACTGTTCTTTGTGTTTCTCTTCTCATTCCTTCCCCCCAACTCAGTCCCTGCTCTACGGAGGCTTGACTTTCGCACTTTTCTCTGATGGGTTCTTCACTGACTAACTCTCCTTTTTGATGGGTGCCTTAGTGACTAGCTTTCCTCTGTGATGGATTCTCCAGTGACTGAGCCTTCTATGTAATGAGTAGTCCAGTGACGGGCCCTGTTCTGTTATCAGTGAACCTGTGATTGGTCCTCTTAATGGGAGCCCCAGTGACTGGACCTCTTCTGAGATTGATCCTTCAGTGATTGGCCCGTCTCTGTGATAGATGAGCTAGTGACTGGGTCTTCTCTGTGGAGGATGCCTGGGTGACTAGTCCATCTCTGTGATGAGTTTCTCAGTAACTGGGCCTTCTCCTAATGACTACTTGGTGACTGGCAATCCTCTCTGATGGGTGCCTCTGTGAATTCCCCTCTTTTGTGATAGGCACCTCAGTGACTCTGCCTCCTCTGTGTTGTGCGTGCAAGTGACAAGCCTTTAGTCATTATGAATGCCCTAGTGACTAGTCCTACTCTTTGCTGTGTGCACCATTGATTGGCTCTCCTTTTCCATGGGTGTTTCAGTGATTGAATGTCCTCTGTGATTGTTGCTCCAGTGACTGCTCTTTCTCTGTGTTGGGACCCTAGTAAAACAGAACTTCCTTTGTGATTGCTGCCATGCTTTCTGGCTCTCACCTTTGATGTTTGTCACAGTGACTGGCCCTTCTCCATTATCAATACTACAGTGACGGGGTCTTCTCTCTGATTGGCGAACAGTGACTGGCACTCCACCATAATGGTTGCCATAGAGTCCTGCTCCAGCAAGGCCAGAGTTTCCTGGAGTGAAATGGCATTGGTGACTAAGGGAAGAAAGAAACAGGGGAAAAAGTGGACTCCTGTTCAAGATTGAGCAGAAGCCATTTATTGAGTGTTATCCAAGGGATTTTATCCCCAAACTATGCAAAGTCATCATCACAGGAACCCCTGCTGCTGTGGTTACACAAAAGGTAGCATATGCCTTCACATGAACAGGTCCATATGCACACAGGAAACCCCTCACTCTCAAGCAGATGTATTTTTCAAACATGAGGAAAAACATGAGAAAGAACAACCACAAATTGCCTTTTTGTTTCTTATCCAGTTTCTATGTACACTTAATTGTTTACAGCTACATAACATCACTCAATGCTTACACCCGAAACCAACATAATGATATATTACCTTTTACTAGTCTATGCTAATTGAAACTAGTTTCTACAAAACAGTTGCTGCTATGATTACACTCTCCTAGCACCAGCTGCCTAATTCAAACTTCACTGCCCCTCCCTGAATCAAACTAAACTAACCACACTTCTACAATAAAATGGTTACCTAAATTTTCTTCAATCTTTATAAACAATTTTCTAAAATCTATATCTATAAATTTCTAAAATCACATTAAGGGAACCTGTGAGCTGCACTGAGGCTCAATGTGACTCAGAGTTAAACTTAAATTGTTTAAAAGCATAACCATAAACCGTGGAAAATGGGAACAATAAACTCCCAAGTTAGCTGTGTTTGTTCTGGTTTCAGAGTCCTCTGTTCGAGCCAGCAGGAGCCTTTCCTGGTTGCAGTGTCAAGTGGAAAAGGAGGGAAGGAATGGTGTCAACAACTCCCAAAACATCCTAGTGGTCTCGGGGTCAACGGCCCTTCTGGATCCCTAAAGCTCAGTGGGTCTCCATGTCCGGCTCCCAACATCATCCCACTTTTTTATATTTAAGCACGAAACTATGGAACTCCATGTTGAGCTGAGATCTGCTCTTTTTTAATGCTCTGAAGATGGATAGGGAGTAGACACAAAAACAAAAAAGTTACTGCTCCACAAATTCCCACATTAATGAATATAGACATCAACGATTTTTGATCAATAATTGAAGAAAAATTATTAAATATAGAACAGGCCAATTCGGTAGACCAGAATGGCTTTTCAGCAACTATCAATCTTTGACCATACAACGTCGAAATGATGTTTATAATTTGTCTTGTAAAGAAGTGTATTAACTAAGTGTTTAACTGATGCTTCTGATAAGGGATTTGTTATTCTCAGACAGCCTCCTTACTTAATGGTTCCAGTACAATTGTCATCTCGCTGATATGATGAGTATGACTTGCAAACACTGTATGAGTTTAATTCCTTTTCGGAAAGACAGAAAATATCTTTGGCTA
>CAUYQG010131490.1:0-15614 GCA_963574415.1 Tarsius wallacei
AAAAGAGGACTGGATTTTAGAAATGTGGCACATATACACGATGGAATACTACGCAGCCATATAAAAGAACAAAATCATGAATTTCGCGGCAACCTGGATGGAACTAGGATCTATGGTACTGAGTGACCTCTCACAGAAACAAAGATCTGAGTATCACATGTTCTCACTCATATAGTGAACCTTGAACATCCAACATAATACCATTAGAAAATGACTGACAGTGGTGGGAAATTACGGGGAGAGGAGGGTAGGGGGGATGGGATTAATGATACTCAATATCTGTCTGGGGACGGGGAGACATCTCTTATCACCAAGGGTGTCTGAACAAAGCATATTTGTATACCTGATCCTTAACTGTACCCCACAATATGATAATAAAAAATACTGATTAATAAAAAAAAAAAAAATATATATATATACATATTCAGTCTCTGCCTCCAGTTTCTGGCACAGAACTAAAACACTTGGAATGCTACCCATCTTAGAGCTCTGGGTGGTTTAAATCTTTTCCATGGATGAATCTATGGAAAGAGTTTCCTGTCTGGTGCTCAAGATGATAAAGAATAGCAAAGGACATTGCTTTAGCTTTAAGTTAGGGTCCTAGCTTAGCTACTCTAGAGCTGTGGCCCTTTAACCCAATACCAATTGTCTTGCTCTCCAGTTGTCTGGGAGACTCATTTGTGCATTTGGAACTGCTATATCTACCTTTTAGAGAAGTAAGAGCTGGGAATAATCAAAGCAAAATAACTGAAGCGTTCTTTGCAATTATGAGACTCTCGAAAGTGGGCTGATATAATTTTTAAAAAGCCACCAGCACTGCACACAGCATCAGTAAGTCCTCTACAAACAAACCTTCAAGTTGCAAACTTTCAAAGATGCAAATATGCATTTGCATGTTCAATCATGTAAGTTAGTTCACTGTACTTTTCAGGGTACTGTACTGTGAGATTGAAAATTTTTTTGTGTTTTTTAATGTATTATTATTCTTATTATTATTATTGTTATTTTTTTGAGTTGGAGTCTCACTCTGTCACCCAGGCTGGAATGCAGTGACCGCTCCCGGCCCCCGCAGCCTCAACCTGCTGGGCTCCGGCGATCCTTCTGCTTCAGCCTTCCAAGTAGCGGGAACTACAGGCATGCGCTATCACACCTGGTTAATTTTTTGATTTCTTGTAGAGATGAGGTCTCGCCACCTTGCCCAGGTTGGTCTCGAACTCATGGGCTCAGGCAAACCACTCACCTCAGTCTCCTAAGGCGTGGGATTACAGGCTGAGCCACTGAGCCTGACTTTTTATGTATTATTTGTGTGAAAAGTATTATAGACCTATTACAGCATAATACTACATAGTCAAATGTGTTAGTTGGGTATCTGGGTTAACTTTGTTGAAATTATGAACAAATTAGACTTATGAATATGTTCTTGGAATGGAATGCAGTCATATGTAGGGTATTTACTCTACTGTGTACACTGAATAAAACCAAGAAGTCATGGTATGGCTGAAAAATATTTAGGAGCAGTTATAAAAGTTTACATATGTACATTTCTGTTTTTTATATTTGTGTATATATTTACATATATGTATACATGATATATATGTGTATGTATAGTGTATGTATAAAAATGCATATATAGTTGACTCTCAAACAACACAACATTCCTTATCTTCTGCCTATTCAATGTGAAGATCATGAAGATGAACCTTTATGTTAATCTATTTACACTAAATGAATAGTAAATATTTTTTCTCCTCTTTATGATTTTCTTTAAATTTTTTTTATTTTAAAGACGTGGGGTACAATTCAGAGTTAGGTATACAAATGGTCATTGTACAGGTAAAGTTTGGGCCTCCCTTTGGTCCCTACTTCACCTGGTTTGAGATCAGGCACCCTTATTGATGAAGTGAGCCCCCCACTCTGGCAGTTTTCCACTACAGCCAATCACTTTCTTGTAGAATTATGATAACTATTCAGAGTCTGCTTATGAGTGAGAGAATACGGTATTCAGTTCTTTTTTTCTGTGATAGATTAATGAGTATTACAGACTCTAAATCCATCCAAGTTGATGCGAAGTTCATAATTTTGTCCTTCTGTATGACTGTTTAATATTCCATTCTGTATATGTACCACATTTTAGAAAACCAGTCTACTTATGATTGGCAGCACAGTTGGTTCCATGTTTTTGCTATTGTGAATAGTACTGCAATAAACCTGCATGCACAGGTATCTTTTTTGTAGAGTGATTTGAGTTCCTCTGGGTATATCCCCAGAAGAAGGATTGCTGAGACATATGGAAGGTCAATTTTTAGATATTTTCAGAACCACCACACTGTTTTCCACATAGGTTTTTCTAGTTCACTCTCCCAAAACAATGAGATATTCTTTTTTCCCCACATCTTCCCCAGCATCTGTTGTTTTTTGGGTTATTGATGGTGGCCATCCTGACTGGAGTTAGGTGATATCTCAGTGTGGTTTATGTTTATCTGATGATTAGCAAGGCTGAACATTTTTCACATATCTACCTGCTGACTGCTTGCATGTCTTCTCTTGAAAAGTGTCTATTTATGTCTTTTGCCCATTTTTTTTGAGTTGGAGTCTCACTCCATCGCCCAGGCTGGAGTGCAGTGGCATACTCATGACCACCTCAGCATCGACCTGCTGGGCCCTGGCAATCCTTCTGCCTCAGCCTTCCAAGTAGCCAGAACTACAGGTGTGCACTGCAATGCCCAGCTAATTGTTTGATTTATTGTAGAGATGAGGTCTCACCATGTTGCCAGGCTGGTCTTGAATCCCTGGGCTCATGTAAGCCTCAGACTTCCAATTGCCCACTTTTTAATAGTGCTGTTTGTTTTTTTTTCTTTTTGGCATGTTTGAGTTTCTTGTAGATCCTAGATGTTAGGCTTTTGTCAGATATACAATCGGCAATATTTTATTATAGAGATGTAGGGTGTAAGTGAGGATAAAATACTTAGGTTGCCTGCTGCAGGTGAAGTCTGAGCTTCCAACTGGCACTCTTTCCCATGGTAGTGGACCTAGTACCATTTGTGTTGCCACATATATCCCAGCCTCCTCATTCTTACTCTCTCCCAGCAGTGCCCAGTGACTGCCAAAATCTCCCTGTGTTCCTGTGATTATTGTGCAGGCCTACTGATGATAAGAACATGTCTTATTCGTTCCTTGTTTCTGTGATAGATCACTTAGTTTGATGATCTCCAAATCCACTCAATAGACTGTGAAGTTCATGATTTTGTTCTTTTTGGCATGTTAGGGCTGTGTAATACTCCATTGTGTTTAAGTAACACATTTCTTTTCTTTTATTCCCTATCCCTATCCACAAACCTAATTCTATTTCTATCCATAACTCTAACACTAGTCCTAGTGCTAAACCAAATCTAACCCTGACACCAATCCTAACCCTAGACCCAACACCAGTTCTACTCTAACAATAACCCTCAACCTAACAATAACCCAAGTATAGTCTTCCTCTTGCCCTAACCACACCCTAACATTAATCCTAGCCATGAGCCTAACACCAACCTTAAACCTATTACAAACCCTACTCCTATTCTAAACTCTTACCCTAATGCTATCCTAAACCAAATACTAAACCTAAACCTAACTCTACTGCTAGTGCTAGCCTTACCACTAATACCAATTCTAGCTCTAATCCTAACCCTAACCTTAACTCTAATCCAAGCCATATACTTAAACCTAAATTTAACAATATCCTTAACTTTCACCAAACTATAACCCTGAACATTCCTAACTTGAATCCTAATTCTAACTCTATCTCTAGACCTGAAACTAACTCTAGTCCTAAACCTATTCTAATGTCTGACCCTAATCATAGTCCTAAACACAAGTCTCATTCCTAAACTTAATCATAATCTGAATCCCAACTCTAATTCTAAACTTAACCATAATTCTAACTCTAGCCCTAACCCTAAAACTAACACTATCCTTTACTTTTTATTTTTTTTTTGAGTTGGAGTCTCACTCTGTCGCCCAGACTGGAGTGCAGTGGCCGCTCCTGGCCACCGCAGCCTCGACCTGCTGGGCTTTGGTGATCCTTCCGCCTCAGCCTTCCAAGTAGCTGAAACTACAGGCCTGTGCTACCACGCCCAGTTAATTTTTTGATTTATTGTAGAGATGAGGTCTCATCAAGTTGCCGAGATGGGTCTCGCACCCACGGGCTCAGACAATCCACTCACCTCAGCCTCCCAAAGCACGGGATTACAGGCTGAGCCACCAAGCCTGGCACTATCCTTTATTATTTTATTTTATTTAGAGATCTGGAATGCAAGTGAGGATTAACTACTTAAGTAGGCTGCATGCAGGTGAAGTTTGACTTACAATTGGCACTCTTGGGAACTTCCAGCATGATGGTGACAGGAAAGGTCAGACTGTGAGAGTCTCCGCAAAAGCCAGTATCCCTCTGTGTGAGTAGGCATGTGCTGGTGGGTGAGAGAAAAATCTGTCTGAGGGGATACTCATATTCATGCACTTCCCACTGCCCTGAGATTGGAGCTGCTGGTGCACAGGATAGTCTGCTGTTCTTGGGACTCTCCTGAGAAGAGCCTGCTGATACAGCTGATTTTCATCACCTGGCACCTGGCCCACACCATCACTTGTGACAACAAAGTGGTGGAAGCCCTGATCTCTGGAGAAAGAAGATCAGGGGGAGCTGGAGAGGAGCCCCACCCCTGGTGAGAAAATGCCACTGTAGCCTGGTCCTGGGTTTTTGTCCCAGGACCAGTCAGAGACCTGCATTGCCCTGCCCAGTTCTGTCCAGCTCCACCTAGCCTCCAACTTGGGACCTAAGGTAATCTCATCAAACTGGGGGGAGACAGAAGCCCCTCTCCTATGTCAGATCTGAATGGCAGACTTGACAGGCAGCAAGCTGGGTGAGTCCAGATCAGACCTACCCTCCTCCCACAGAAGACCTGGGGCATCTGACCCAGGCTAAAAGCAACCCTATCAGCCTACACTGAGAGCAGAGGGGAGGGCCTGGGGATAAGAGCTGAAAGGAAGTTGGACTTACAGGAACCACCTCAGAGTCAGGTTTTTTTTTTTTGTCTGTTTATTTTGCTTATTTTTGTCTGTTTATTTTGCTTATTTGTTTGTTTGTTTTTGTTTGTTTTTTCTCTCTCTTTCAGCTTTTGATAATATTTTCATACTTGCTTTGCTACTGTAATTTTATTGCTTTTTAAAAAGACTTCCTATCTGTGTATGAGTATTTTTGAGGGAGAATACATCAGTAGGGGATTTTTTTTGTCAGTTTGTGTGTTTGGATGATTGTCTGTACATTTTAGGGTTTTTTTTTTTTTTTTTTACTCTTTTCTGTCTTTGTGTCTCTTTTCATTTGCTAGTTGGTATATCTGCTTGTTTTCCCTCTTACTCCTCGCTCTCCACCTTCCTTTTACACTCCCTCCTTCCTTTTTTCCATTCTTTTTCTTTTTCTTACTCCATTTTGCTTTCAGGGAGTAAACATATACCCTCACAGCATGGATAGGTTGTAAGGCAGTGGGGAGTGGATTCCAGAGGGCCCACGAACCTGTCAGAGGATGCTGGAATCTGAAGATAGAGTCTGAATCACAGCTCCCCCTTCAAGTAACTATCAAAACTGCAAAAAGTACAGCCTCCCACCACAGTTCATCTTCAGAATTGAACAAAGTCAGAGGATCCACATAAGAAAAAATTGGAGATTGAGCAGACAGAAATAAAAGCTAACCCCACATCCCTGAATAACAGAATTAAAGAAGAGGGGGAAAAAGGAGGGAGGAAATAAAGAAAAACCAAAAGAAGCATATGGGACTCACAGACCCCTGGGAGGTCAGACACTGAGAATACAGACTTCAGAATGTAAACAATGAAGAGCCCCCAGAATGAGTGGTCTCAAACCACAAACCCAGATATCAAGACATTAATAGAAAGAATAAATAGAATCGAGGCATGACAAGAGGAAAGGATGAAGTTGATAAATGAGATAACAGCAATAAGCAATACAGTGAATGAAATAAAAAACAAACTGATAAACATGGAAAGCAGAAATAGTCAAGCAGAAGAATCTCAGAGCTTGAAGATCAAAATATGGAACTAACCCAAACTGTCAAAAACATAGAAAAGAAGCTAAAAAGACACAGCAAAACCTTCAAGAGATGAGTGAGTATTTTAAGAGGCTGACCTAAGGTTAATTAGACTTCTTGAGGCAGAAAGAGAGATAGTGTCCACACTGGAACAAACATTCCATGAAATTATCCAAGAAACTTCCCTCATCACATTAGTGATGCAACCAATCAAACGCAAGAGATTCAGAGAACCCTTGCAAGATGACAAATGAGTAGACCAACTCCTAGACACATAGTAATTTGCTTACACAAGGTAGGTATAAAATAAAAAATTCTAAAGGCAGCAAGAGAAAAAGGTCAGACTACCTACAGGGGAATACCAATTAGAATAGCAACAGACTTATCCACAGAATACTTCAGGCAAGAAGAGCTTGGAACCCAATCTTCAAAGTTCTAAAGATAGACAATTTCAAACAAGAATTACCTACCTGGCTTCAACTATGATGAGAATTAAAATCTTTCCCAGGCATTCTATCCCTAAGTGCTTATTCTGCCTCCAGACTAGCTCTACAAGAAACACTTAAGAAAGGATTAAACACAGAAGAAAGGAAAAAAAGAATGACAATGCCCTACACAAGAATACAGGAAAAAGATTGAAAACACACAAGAATCAACACAAAAATCAAAAGAAAGAAAGAAAAAAAAAAGCAATAGCAACAACAAACTCTATAAGAACTTCATGACAGTGATAAACTCTAAATGCACCACTGAAAGATATAGAATGGCAAAAATGAATAAAATATTATAAGGCAGCAATATATTGTCTCTAAGAAACTCATCTCATCAGAAAGGACATACAAAGTTTCAAAGTAAGGGTAGGAAGCAAAATTTCAGGCAAATGGAACACAAAGGAAAGCAGGAGTCTCAATCTTAATATCAGACAATATACCCTTTAAGCTATCAAAAATTTAAAAAGACACATAAGGTCATTGCATAATAATAAATGGTTCAATCCATTGACAAGAAATATCCATTCTAAACATATATGCACCCAACATAGGAGCACCAACTTTTATAAAGCAGCTCCTAGGTAAACTTAAAAAAGATATTGACTCTAACACTATCATAGTTGGGGACTTAAATACCCCACTCATGACCATAGATAGATCATCCATACAAAAAATCAACAAGGAGATCCTGAACCTCAATGTGACACTTGATCAAAGGGACTTAATTGATACCTACAGAATACTCCACCCAACAACCACAGAATATACATTTACTCATCATCACAAGGAACGTATGTTAAAATTGGCCAGACATCAAGTATAAACAAATTTCACAAGGTTGAAATACTGCCATGCACCTTCTCAGACTACAGTGGTAAAAATAAATATCAGCACCAACAAAGTTCCCCCAAAACCCACAAAGATATGGACACTAAACACCATGACACCTGTGTCAGTATGGAAATCAAATCAGTGATTAAAAGATACCTGAAAACAAATGAAAATGAAGAAACATCTTACCAAAACCTCTGGGATGCCATGAAAGCAGTACTAAGAAGGGGATTCATATCTCTACAAACACATATGAAGAAAATGGAAAGATCACACATTAACAGCCTAACAGATTACCTAAGGGAGCTAGAAAAGCAAGATCACCAAAACTCTAACTTCAGCAGAAGACTCCAGATCACCAATATAAAAGCCCAAATTAGGGACATAAAAGACAATAAGATAATACAAAAAAATCAATGAAAAAAAGCTGGTGTTTTGAAAGGATAAACAAGATCAATGATCCTCTAACTAGACTGACCAAGAAGAAAAGAGAAAAAGCCCAAATAACACAATCAGAAATGTAAAAGTTCGAGTCACAACTGACAGCAAAGAAATACAAAAGATTATCAGAGACTGCTAGGAACACTTATGGAAACAATCTTGAAAACCTAAAGGAAATGGAGGACTTTCTGACATAATACAACCTACCCTAGTTGAAACAAGAAGAAATTGAGACCCTAAACAGAAAAATAACAATCCAGGAAATTGACTATGTTATAAGAAAATCACAAACAAACAAACAAAAACCCTGGACCAGATGACTTTCCAGCAGAATTCTACAAAATACACAAGGAGGAACTGATACCAATCCTACTGAAATTATTCTAGTCAATCGAGAAAGATGGAATCTTCCCAAATCATTTTATGAAGCTAACATCACATTGATACCCAAACTAGTTAAAGACACAACAAAGAAAGAGAACTACAGACCAATATCCTTGATTAACATTGATGCTAAAATTCTCAACAAGATCCTAACAATCGGATTAAAACAATCCACATGACCAAGTAGGCTTCATCCCTGGGATGCAGGATTGGTTCAACATTCGTAAGACCATAAATGTAATTAAATACATCAACAGATGTAAAAACAAAACTGCATGATTATATCATTAGACAAAGAAAAAGCATTTGGTAAAATCCAGCGCCTCTTCTTGATAAAAACCCTAGAATATCTAAGCATAGATGGAACATGCCTCAAAATAGTAAGAGCCATCTCTGAGAAAACCACAGTCTGCATACTGCTAAACAGACAGAAGTTGAAACCATTTCCTCTGAAATCTGAAACAAGACAAGGATGTCCAGTTTCACCCCTCCTTTTCAACAAAATTTTTGAAGTCCTAGCTAAAGCAATCAGACAAGAGAAAGAGATTAGTGGTATTCAAATAGGAAAAGAGGAAGTCAAGTTATTGCTCTATACAGATGACATTATTCTATTTCTTGGAAACCCAAGAGAATCTGTGAAAACCTCCTTGCATTGATAAAGGACTTTGGCAAACTCTCAGGGTATAAAATCAACATGCAAAAGACAATTGCATTTCTATACACTAACAACAAACAAACAGAAACCCAAATAAAAAAGCACAGTCATATTCACAATAGCCAGAATAAAAATCAAATACCTTGGCATCTTCCTAACCAGAGATGTGAAAGATCTCTACAAAGAAAACTACAAAAACACTGCTTAAAGAAATCAAAGATGACGCAAACAAATGGAAAAATATTCCATGCTCATGTACTGGAAGAATCAATATTGTTAAGATGTCCATCTTACCCAAAGCAATCTACAGATTTAATGCAATACCCAGTAAATTGCCAGCAGGATTCTTTTTAGACCTGGAAATGACAATACAGGAATTCATATGGAAACATAAATGACCACAAAACACCAAAGCAATCCTTAGCAGAAAAAAGCAGAGCAGGAAGTATCACACTCCCAGTCTTTCAACTCATTATAAAGTTACAATAATCAAAACAGTGTGGTATTGGTACAAGAACAGGAATTTAGACCAATGGAACAGAACAGAGATTCTGGAAACAAAACCTCAATTTCGTAACCAACTCATCTTCAACAAAGCCTCCACCACCAACGATTGGGGAGAGGAGAATCTATTCAGTAAACGGTGCAAGGAAAACTAGCTGATCACATGCAGAAGATTAAAACAAGATCCCTATCTACCAGCATTCACAAAAATCTACTCTAAATGGATCAAAGACCTAAATGTAAAACCTTAAACTATAAGAACCTTAGAAAACACAGGAGACACCCTTGTGGAAATTGGAACAGGCAATGAATTCCTGATCATAACTTCAAATGCCCATGCCATAAGAGATAAGATAGATAAGCGGGACCTCACCAAACTGACAAACTTCTGCAAGGACAAAGAAACCATTAAGATAGCAGGGAGACAGCTCATAGACAGGGAAAAAAATATTTACCAACTGTATTTCTGACAAAGGCCTAACATCTAAGCTCTACAAGGAACTCAAATATGCCAAAAAGAAAAAAACAAACAGGCCCATTACAAAGTGAATAAGAGTTATGAATAGACAGTTCTCAAAAGAAGACATATGAGCAACCAACACATACATGAAAAAATGCTCAGCTTCACTAGTCATCAAAGAAATGCAAATTAAAACTACATTGAGATATCACCTAACTCCAGTCAGAATGGCCATCAACAATAACTCAGAAAACAACAGATGTTGGAGAGGATGTGGCAAAAAGGGTACGCTTCTCCACTGTTAGTGGGAGTGTAAACTAGTACAGTCTCTGTGGAAAACAGTGTGGCGATTTCTAAAAGATCTAAATATCAACCTACCTTATGACCCCACAAACCTTCTACTGAGAATATACCCAGAAGAACTCAAATTGTACTATAAAAAAGATACCTGTACATATAAGTTTATTGCAGCATTGTTCACAGCAGCAAGAATGTGGAACCAACTGTGCTGCCCACCAAAAGAGGACTAGATGAGAAAAATGTGGTACATATCCATGATGGAATATTATGCAGCCAAAGAAGAACAAAATCATGAACTTCACAGCCACAGAGTCTATAATAATTAGTGATCTTTCACAGAAGCAAAGAACTGAGTATCTCATTTTCTCACTCATAAGTGTACCTTGAACAATTGTCACAATACTATGAGAAAAGGATTGGCAGTAGTTGGAAACTGTTGAGGGGAGCAGGGAAGAAGGATTGGCAGTAGTGGGAGTTTGCCTGGGGAAGGTGGGGGACACACCTCATCAACAAGGGTAACTGCATAATGAACATTTGTATTCCCCACCCTGAATTGTACTTCATATCTTTAAAATGAAAAAAATTAAAAGAAAAAAAAACAATTGGCACTCTTTCTCCTGGTAATGGATTTGGTACCCTTTGTGTTGTGCCCCTTATCTTCCTCCAGCCCTCCCACCTCCAGCTGTGACCAGCAACTGCCATCTTTCCCTTGTGTTCATGTGATTATTGTTCAGGGTTAGATTGTGGTATTCAGTTGTTTCTGTGATAGGTCGCTTAGTATGGTGGTCTCCAACTCCATCCAATCTGCAATGAAATCCATGTTTTTTTTCTTCTTTATGTCTACATAATACTTCATTGTATATATGTACCACATTTTCTTTATCCGGTCCACTGTTTTTTATTTCTTTTTGAGTTAGAGTCTTACTCTGTTGCCCAGGCTGCAGTGGCACACTCACAGCCATCCCATGGTCGACCTGCTAAACTCTGGCAATCCAGATTCTAACTCAACCTTCCAAGTAGCTTCCACTACAGGCATGGACTACCATGCCCAGCTAATTTTTTATTTATTGTGGAAATGAGGTCTTTACGAGTTGCCTGAGCTGGTCTTGAACCTGTGAGTTCAGGAAATCCACACTCCTCAGTCTCCCAAAGTGCTGGAATTACAGACTGAGCCACTGAGTCCTGTCTATTCAGTCCAATTTTGATGGGCAATAAGGTTGTTTCTGTTTTTTCTATTGTAAAAAATGTGGCAGTAAACATACATGTGTAGGTGTTTTTTTGGTAGAATAATTTATGTTCCTCCAGGTATATTCCCAGGAGGGGGATTGCTGGATCATATAAAAGGTCAATTTTTAGTTCTTTTAGAAATCATCACACTGCTTTCCATAGAGGTTGAATGATTTTGCACTCCCACCAACATTGTTCTCTGCATCTTCTTCAGCATCTGCTGTTTTTTGACCTTTTAAAAATTTATTATTATTTTTTTAAGTTGGCATCTCACTCTGTTGCCCAAACTGGAGTGCAGTGCCCACTCCCAGCCACCGCAGCCTCGACCTCCTGGGCTCCGGCGATCCTTCCGCCTCAGCCTTCCAAGTAGCTGGAACTACAGGTGCGCGCTACCAAGCCCGGCTAATTTTTTAATTTATTGTAAAGAGGAGGTCTCATCAAGTTGCCCAGGCGTGTCTCGAACCCGCAGGCTCAGGCAATCTACTCACCTCAGCCTCCCAAGGCGTGGGATTACAGGCTGAGTCACCGAGCCTGACTATTATTATTTCTTATTATAAAGATGTGGGGGTACAATTCAGGGTTAAGTATACAAACATTGATTATGCAGGTACTCTTGTTGATGAGGTGTGCCTCCCCTCCCTTTTTGACTTATTCATGGTAACAATTCTAACACCTAACCAGTATTAGGTGTTATCTCACTGTAGTTTTGCTATTCTCTGCTGATTAGTGAGGCTGAGCATTTTTTCATGTGACTGTTGGCTGCTAATATGTATTCTTTTGAGAAGTGTCTGTTCATGTCCCTTGCCCACTTTTAAATGGGTTTTTTTTTCCCTTTCACCTCATTGGAGCTCCTTGTAGATCCTGGATGTTAGGCCATTGTCAGATGCATAATTTGAAAATATTTTCCCCCAATTTGTGGGTTGTCTCTTTACTCTCCTAATGGTTTCTTTTGCTGTACAAAAACTTTTCAGTTTGATACCCACTTGTCTATCTTAGCTTTTATGTTATTTGCTTTTGAGAATGTGGTCAAGAATCTGTTGCCTATTTTGATGTGCATACGTATATTTTCAACATTTTTTTCAAGGATTCTCATAGTTTAAGGTTTTAAGTTTAGGTCTTTGATCCATTTTGTGCTGATTGTTGTATTCATGTTAGGTAGGAATTCAGCTTCATTCTTCTGCATATCCGGGTTTCCTAGCACTCTTTTAAAAACATGATCTTCTTTCCTGTAATTGTTATTGGTGGTTTTGTCAACGAGAGTTGGTTGAGAGACTGTGTTTTTCCTGGTGCCCTGAAGTCTCTGTTCTGTTCCTTTGCTCTATGTAGTTATTGTTGTATTAATACCAAGCTGTTTTAGTTACTGTAGGGTGATAATAGAATTTAGTCCCTTTTCTTTTTTTTTTTTTTTGAGCTGGAATCTCGCTCCGAGGCCCAGGCTGGTGCTGTGGTATGCTTACGGCCACCCCAGCGTCAACCTGCTGGGCTTTCGTGATCCTTCCACCTCAGCCTTCCAAGTAGCCAGAACTACAAGCGCATGCTACCACTCCCAGTTAATTTATTTATTGTAGAGACAAGGTCTCGCCAGGTTTCCCAGGATGGTCTTGAACCCACAGGCTTAGGCAATCCACTTGCCTCGGCCTCCCAAAGTGCTAGAATTATATGCTTAGCCACTGCGTCCAGTCTTCTTTTTTTTTTGAGTCGGGGTCTCACTCTCACCCAGGCTGGAGTGCAGTGGCCCAGTCACTGTTCACCGCAGTCTCCTGGCCTCAGGCGATCCCTCCACCTCAACCTCCTGAGTAGCTGAGACTACAGGCGCTTGCTACTATGTCTGTTTGGCTAATTTTTCTGTTTTTTTTGTGGAGACTTGGGTCTCGCTTTGTTTCCCAGGCTTGTCTCGAACTCCTGGACTCAAGTAATCCTCCCACCTCAGCCTCCCAAAGTGCTGGGATTACAGGCATGAGGCACTCTGCCCAGGCTAGCCTTTTAAAACTCGTATTTGGTCAGCATGTTATTAGATTTTTTTTTTTACTGACCACTCTAATGCTCCTTAGAACTCAAAACTGTAACTTGCAGTTATTTCTTATAGTTGCAGATGTGATCCAGCTCTTTATCACACTTATAGCTGGTGACTTTTCTAGTGCAGAGTTGCCAGAGAGGTATTTCTCAGTCATTCCCATCCCGCTCTGCCTGCTCCAGAATTATTTCTGGCTTTGCATTTATACGTTAGGATTCCACAGTTTGCAAAATAGTTTCATACCTAATCATTATCCTTTGGTGTCTAAGTCAACTTTTTTTCCCCAAAATTTCCTTTCTTCGGGTTTCTACTGCTGCTTGATTTTATCTGTGCCTTTCCCCATGCCAGTGACCCCTTTGTTCTACTCTGAGTGGAGTGTTCCTCGATAAAACCATCTTCTGGATCATTGGAATTCTCACTTTTTCCTGTCCGAATTTGCAGCTCTTCGCTTAGTGCATGTTTTACGCAAACTGAGGCAGTGACTGCTTATATCTTGCCCAGTATGTACATATTGCTCCTATGATGAACACAGCATTCAGCCTCCTGTCTGGTTCCATGATGTCTCACTGACTTTCCCTAACAGCCACAGGTTTTTAAATAAAATCCAGTGTAGATGTGAAAAATCAGGTTGTGCCTTTCCTCGCTTTTTCCCCTAAGACTAGGAGATGTAAATATGGGCACATTGTAATCCCCTGAAGGGCTTGCTGGGTCCCGCCCTGACTTCCTGGCTTAGTAGGTCTAGATTGGGCCTGAGAATCTGCGTGCCAAGTTAAAATGCTGCTGCTGCTGGCCTGGGGACCACACTTGCTCAGGGA
Organism: Tarsius wallacei; assembly: GCA_963574415.1. Taxonomy (NCBI): domain Eukaryota; kingdom Metazoa; phylum Chordata; class Mammalia; order Primates; family Tarsiidae; genus Tarsius; species Tarsius wallacei. The sequence continues at coordinate 14,206 of CAUYQG010131490.1, forward strand.
TCATGCTTGGAGACCGTGGGGCTGGGTAAAAGTCACCTACGGTTCTCGCCTCACGTGCCCTGTTCTCCAGGTGAGGAAGACATATGAGTTGCTCAACTGTGACAAGCACAAGTCTTTGCTGTTGAAGAATGGACGAGACCCTGGGGAAGTGAGGCCAGACAGAGCCCTCAGCCTTTGAGCCTGTGCACAGAAAGCGCCTGGTGCCAGTGTTGCTCAGCCTTTACTGTGCTGGCTTTGACCCCCGGAGCCTGCTGATGCTGATGGACAGTCCCCTGAACCGGGCCGGCCTGCTGTTGGTTTACATACATACGCAGAAGTACGTTCTAATCGAAGTGAACCCCCAGACTAGAATCCCCAGGACCTTTGACTGCTTTTGTGGCCTGATCTGTGTAAAGCCTCTGGAATCGACATTCACAACGAATTCGGCAGTCGGGGGTGGGGAGGGCACTTGATTGACAGCAGGGCAAGTGTTCTTCTCCATTCTCCTTCCATGTGCATGGAAACGCCACTCTCCTGGCCTTGCAGTAGGCTCCCGGCTGGGCTAAAAGGAGTCTGAGCCCATCATTGTACTAGTGATGTGCTTGACGGCTGTTCGTAACATTTCAGGGGCCTAGTCAGGATAAGAAGGGCACATGGAACCCATCTTACCTGTGGGCTTTCCTAGCGAGGTTACTGGGTGAAAGGACTGTGGTTTCTGCATGGCTCTGAACTCCCCCCATCCCCGCCCCGCCCCCCAGTTCAGCTTTTACACAAACTCAGTGTTGGAGCAGCTGATGGCCCACAAGTTCTTGAAGGTGAGGCGTGAAGTCTGCTGGCTGCAGGTGGGACTCTGGGAATGTTTCTGGAGCTGACTTTTCTTTTTTTCTGTAGGTAATTAAGAATCCGGTGGCAGACCACTTCCCTGTTGGGTGTATGAAAATCGGCACTTCTTTTTCCATTCCCGCCATCAGCGACGTGCGCGAATTGGCGCCCAGCAGTGACCCCATTGTTTTTGTGGTGTGGGCGTTTGCCCACGGCAAGGTAAGGAAGTGCAATACAGAATTTCCAGGGCAGTGGGCATTTTAACAGTCCCTGTCCTTACAAGCGGGAAGCACGGTGGGAACAGAGGTAGAAGACAAATGACGGCCCCACACCTGCCCGGGACACATGCTCTGAAGACTCCTGCCATACGTGTCATAGCATGGCCGGGACCTTCTTCATCCTTTGCAGTAATTTGATAAACAGCACTGCTGAAACGAGCTCATCCATAGTTTTCCTGCTCTAAAGAAGGGCCTCGTTCCTTGTATATACAGCTATTTCAACATTCTAAGATCAATTACTTCATTACATTAACAGATGTAAAAGCCAGGACCGCACAATTATATTATTAGATGCAGAAAAAAACTTTCAACAAACTCCAGCAACCCTTT
>CAUYQG010131494.1:0-46527 GCA_963574415.1 Tarsius wallacei
TTCTTTGTTGTTGTTGTTGTTGTTGAGTTGGAGTCTCACTCTGTCGCCCAGACTGGAGTGCAGTGGCCGCTCCCGGCCACCGCAGCCTCGACCTGCTGGGCTCCGGCGATCCTTCTGTCTCAGTCTTCCAAGTAGCTGGAATTACAGGCACGCGCTACCACGCCCGGCTAATTTTTTTTGGATTTATTGTAGAGATGAGGTCTCGCCAAGTTGCCCAGTCGGGTCTCGAACCCGTGGGCTCAGGCAATCCACTCACCTCAGCCTCCCAAGGCGCGGGATTACAGACTGAGCCACCGAGCCCGGCTGTCAAACTGTTTTCCACAGTAGTTTACATTCCCACCAACAGTGTAGAAGCTGATATTATTTCAATATGGATATAGTGCTTTATATTTTTATATGCTGTTGCATTTAACTTATTAACCCTTTGTTTTGACTTTTTATCTAATTTAGGAATAAAATGACCCTCTAATTTCTCTGTCATTCCCTGTAATGTCTTTGCCTAGTTTTGTATCAGGGTTATGTTAGATTTAAAAAAAATGATTTATGGAATATCCTCTATTGTTATTTTATATATCTTTTAAAATATTTTTACCTATAACCTTTATGTACTCTCAGGTGTAGGTATATCTCTTGTAAACAATCTGAATCTGGGTTTTGTTTTTGTTTTTTATTTTCAAATCTGCCAAATCATTAGGTTTTTTTAGCTGATTAATTTAATTGTCAAATAGTAATTACTGTTATATTTGGAACTATTTCTATCAACTCCATCTTTTTATTCTATCATATTTTTCTTGTCATTTTTAATACTTTTTATTTAAGACAAATGATATCTATATCTGTAACTTAACAATCCAGGAACCTCAGCACTTTCTCATATTTTTGGATCTCCCTCCTTAATCTTCTGATATTATGTGGATATCCAAACTTTTATTCCTGGATTATTATAGTTATTTTTTTCTTCTTGTTATTAGTTTTCTTTTATTTTCTTTTTAAAAAGCAATAAAAAGATTTATCAAGGTGTTTGACAACCTTTTTATATCTCTTGCAAAATTTCTGACGTCCATTCCCACTGGAAATAAATTTAAGTATTGTTGATGTGTCTTTGAGTGACAGTTTCCAAGGTTTTGCATACCTGAAAACATTTTATATAAAGACCTCCTAATTAAGTGGCAGTTTGGCTATAAAATTAGAGGTTTGGACATCAGCAAGATGGTGGAATAGGAGGCCCCCAGGTCACATCTTCCCACACAGATCTGGAAGCCATCCATGGCGGGGGGTGGGGGGGAAGAATTCTTTTGTGAGAGCTTTGGGATCTAGAGTGAAACCCTGGTGAAGTCCATTACCAAGGAGAGCTGCTTTGTAAAGGCAGACCAAAACCATGGTGGCAGACTTGTTGAACATGATTTCAAGTGCAGACCAAAAGCAGTCCATCCCTCTATGGACTCGATTTCGGCCTCACTTGGCCATATACCTGCAACCAGCACATCTTCCAAGAGGCCCAAGAAGAACCACACTTGTCCATGCCTCTAATAACAAGCCTGCTGGCCACAAACTTGACTACAGACTCTGAAGTGATTCTGTGACCTGACTACATCTCTGCTGTGCTGCCAGTCTGAAGTCAGTCCTGCCCTCACAATAATCTAGGAGAAGCTATTTACATCTATCTTATTGATAACAGGCCCATTGGCTATGGACCTTATTGCAAATCCTGAAGCTGTCTTGTGACCTCAACCCTTCTCTCAGTCTTGCCCACTAAAGGACCCATGGATAACCATTGCGCATTGTATAGCAGGCCTGCAAAACTCAGTTCCAGTTGTGTACCCTGAAGTTTCCCTGAGTCTCAGTTCCAGCCGTACTTTGCTGTAGCCCAGAGTAGTCCTGTCTGCTTCAGGAAACCAGTGGGACATATGCTCTTTCAAGGCCCTAGAGGCAGGACTGTTGACTTTGATCCAGACTGCGGGTCCTGAAGCAGCCGTGTGACCCATTTCTATCTTTTCTCTAGCACAGTACTAAGGGCACTTTTGGGGACTCAATATAAGCCATATTCATCTGTGAGTAACAGGCCCACTGTCTGCAGACTCAGCTGTACACCTGGAAGCAGCCCCATGACTGACTCCAGACATGCTAGACCATGGTCCTGGAGACAGCCCCATCTACCTGGGATGAAGCAGGAACCACACCTGCCCAAGCCCCAAAATACAGGACTGCCAAATGTGGACCTAACTGTGTAATGTGCACGGCCATGTGGCCAAACTCCAGCCCTATTCAACTCAGAGGCAGTCCCATCAGCCCATAGACTTTATCTCTAAAACAAGTCTATAAAGACAGAAAGTCTTGTTTGCCGCTCCAAATGCACAGACATCAGCACAAGGCTACACAGACCATGAAGAATCAGGAAATCATGACACTACAAAAAACAAAAAACAAATTAAGCTTCAGCTACCAACCTCCCAAAATAGACATCTATGAACTAACAAAGAATTCAAAATAATTGTTTTCAGAAAGGTCAACAAACTATAAGAGAATGCAGATAGAAAATATCAGTGAAATAGAGGAGGAAACAACACATGAACAAAATTCAAAGTTTAACAAAGAGATAGAAAACATAAAAAAGAACGCCAATCAAAAATTCTGGTGTTGAAGAATATACGGGTTGAAGTGGAAAATGCAATAAAATCACCAGCAGACTTCATTAAGCAGAAGGAATCTCGGAGATCAAAGACAGGTTACTTGAAATTATCTAGTCAGAGGAAAAAAAGGATACAAAGAGGTGAAGAAAGACTATGGGATTTATAGAAAGCAAGAGAACTAATGGATGCATTATGGAATTCCTGCAGAAAGCAGAGAGAAAGGGGGCAAAAAGTTCATTATAGAAATAATGCCTAAAAACTTCCCTAATCTGTGAATAATGTGAACATCTAGATACATGAAACTTATGGTTCAACAGTTTCAACGCAAAGATAATTCACTGAAATGCATTATAATCATGCTGTCAAAAAGTTAAAGACAAAGAACTTGAAAGCAACAAGAAAAAAGCAAACTATCACATAAAAAGAAACCCCCAAAAGCAACCAGCAGATTTTTCAGCAGAAATCTTGCAAGAGATGAGAGAGTGGGATGATACATTCAAAGAACTGAAAGAAAAAAAAAAAGCCAACTAAGAATACTCTACTTGGCAAAACTGTTCTTTAGAAATAAAAGATAAAGACTCTCAGACAAAGAAAAGCTGAAGGAGTTCACCACCACTAAGATTACCTTTAAGAAATGTTAATGGGAGTTCTTCAAACTGAAACAAAAGGGTGATAATTAGTAACATAAAAATATATGAATATATAAAACTTACTAGTAAAGGTAAGTATATAGTCAAATTCAGAATACTCTAATACTGTAATGGTGGTGTGTAAATCAATTTTAACTGTAGTGTAAAGGTTAAAAGACAAAACTATTAAAAGTAACTATAGTTGTAATAATTTGTTAAAGATATACAATGTTAACTTAAGTAAACTGTGACATCAAAAACATAAAATGTGTGTGTATGGGGGAATAAAGTGTAGGGTCTTTGTATGTAATCAAAGTTAAGTTGTTAGATTAAATTAGACTATTATAATTATAAAATGCTTTATGTGAGCCTCATGGTAACCACAAAGGAAAAAAAAACCTATGGTAGGTGAACAAAAGATAAATAGAAAGCAATCAAAGCATACTCCTACAGAAAAATCATCAAATCACAAGGGCAGATAGCAAGAGAACAAGAAAGGAACTACAAAATATCCAGAAAACAATGAAAAAATGAGAATGGTCAGTCCTTATCTATAAATAGCTATTTTAAAAGTAAGTAGACTAAACTGGCTAATCAAAAGACACAGAGTAGCAGAATCAACAGGGAAAAAAAGCCACAACTATATACTACTTACAAAAGACTCACTTCAATTTTAAAGACACATATAGACTAAAAGTGAAGTGATAGAAGAAGATATTCCATGCAAATGAAAACAAAAAGAGAGTAGCTATACTTTTGATTTACAAAAGAGTTTAAGTCTAAAACTTTCACAAGAGACAAAGAAGGTTATTATACAATGATAAATGAGTCGATTCATCAAGCCAATGTAACAATTGCAAATATATATGCACCCAACATCAGGCCACCTAAATATATAAAACAAATATTAACAGATCTGAAGAGAGAAATCAACCACAATATGACACTAGCCGGGGAATTAAAGATCTCACTTTCAACAAAAGATAGATTATTCATATAGAAAATCAGCATGAAAACATTGGACTTGAAATACATATGGACCTAGCAGACATATATAGAACATATCATCCAACAACAGCAGTATACACATTCTTCTCAATGCACATGGAACAGTCTTCAGCACAGAACATATGTTAGGCCACAAGATCACAAATTTAAGAAGACCGAAACCATATTGGGTATCTTTTCTGACCACGATTGTATAAAACTAGAAATCAGTAACAGGAAGAAAATTGGAAAATTTACAAATATGTGGAAATTAAACACACCTGAACAACGAATGAGTCAAAGAAAAAATTAAATGTAAATTAAAAAAAAAATATTGAAACAAAGGAACATTAATACACACATACCAAAACTTATAAAATGCAGCAAAAGCAGGGGTTAGAGGGAATTTTGTAATGATAGAATTTTACTTTAGGTAAAAAAAAATAAAAAAAAAAATCTCAAACAACCTAATTTTATGCCTCAAGGAATTAGAAAAAGAACAAACTAAGCCCAAAGTTAGGAGAGGGAAGGAAATAACAAAAATGTAAAAAAAAAAAAAACATGAAATAGAGACTCAAAAAACTAAAAAAGTAATAAAAAAGTCAATAAAATTAACTTTGTTTTTTAGAAAAATTAAACATGACAAACCGTTAGCAAGACTAATTGAGAATAATGAGAAGACCAAAATACATAAAATTAAATATGAAAGAGGACACATTACAACTGATAACACAAAAAGAAAAAGGATCATGAGAGTACCATATATATTATAATTGTGTGTGTGTTTGTGTGTGTGTGTGTGTGTGTGTGTGTGTGTGTGTGTGTGTGTGTAGAAGGAGGGACCAAAAACAAAAAGGAATTTTTTTTGGAGGGTGGGCCCCTTATAGTACAGGCTTCCCCCACTAGATAAATGTTCTAGGAACCCATCCACATCAGTGTATCAACTAGTGTTGTTGTGAGAGGCTACATTAGGTTTCAGTGAAAATTTTTTTTTCTTTTACTGTGTTTGTCCCTTCGTTATGGATGATTTACCAGGATACCTGCCCACACCACACTGAGTGTTCAGCAGTTTTTGACCAAAATGACATGTCCCTCATGCCCCACTCTCCCTATTCACCCAATCTTGCCCTGAGTGACTTTCTTTTTTACCCAGATGAAGAAAAGTCCTCACAGGGAAGCATTTTGCCAACGTGGAACAGGTCAAACAAAAAATGGCAGAAGCACTAAAAGGCATCAAAATCAACGAGTTCAAAAACTGTTTTTAGCGGTGGAAAAAGCGTCTCAATAGGTGTATTGCGTCAAACAAATAGTACTTTGAAGGTGACTGAAGTTTAAATATCTAAGAATAAATACACAACTTTTTATAAATAAATTCTGAGTTTTATGAGTCCCCCCGACATATATATATAATATTTGCTTATACTAGTCTTGTATTCGTACACACAATGGAATTTTATTCAGCAACAGAAAAGGAAATCCTGCCATTTGAGACAACAGGATGAATCTGAAAGACATTAAGCTAAGTGAAATAATCCAGACCCCAAAATAATAATACGGCATGATCTCACTATATGTGAAATAATTTTTGAAAGGGTGGTTACCTGGGCTGGTCAGTTATCTTGGCTGGTTACCTGGTTATAGTGGTTATTACCTGGACTGGGCAGTGGGAGAAACAGAGAGATGTTGGTAAAAGGGTACAAATCTTCAGTTATTAAATGAGTGAGTTCTGAAGTCAGTGGATGGCATGATAACTATAGTTAATAATGTATTTTATACTCAAAATTTGCTGAGTGTAGAGTTCAAGTGTTCACACATATACATGTAACTATGTGAAGAGATGAATTTACAAGTTATGAATAGCTTGACTCTGGCAATCATTTCACAATGTATTTGTGTATCAAAACATTACACTGTACATCTTAAATATATAAATTTTTTATTTGCCAACCATACCTCAATTAAGCTGAAAAAATAAAATTTAAAAAAATCATATGTTCTAGGTTCTCTTTTCTTTAGGTCTTTCTAAACATCCCTCTATTCCTTTGTGTACCTAGTGTTGCTGTTGAAAGTCTGATGTCTATCTCATATCTTTATATTAATCAACTCTTTTTCTCTGCAAAATTTTTATATTTTAAAAAATTAACATGCTTAACTTATCCCATTATATATCTTAGCATGAGATTTTTTATTATATCTCCTCATTGGTTCCTTTCTCTTTTTAACTCAGGGAAAACTTCTCTCTCCTTTTCAAAATACTTTAACCTATTATTTTAAAAAGTTCCTGTATTTATAGTATTTTTATTATCTGGATTTTAATATTCCACCTCTCTCCTCCATATACCATGACATACATACATATATATATTTCTTTCTATTTTTGTTTTTTCATTTGAGTAATTTTCTCACTCTTCTAATTCACTAAATCATTCCACAACTTTACTTTTTCTACTTTTGTTTAATCTAATGTTTGCTTTATTTTAAGTATTTTAGTTTTCCCATCTAATATTTCTTCTTGGTATTCTTCTGTGTTTTCTTTTCTTTTTTTTTTTTTTTTTTTTTTTAGTTGTAGTCTCACTCTGTTGCCCAGACTGGAGTGCAGTGGCCGCTCCCAGCCACTGCAGCCTCAACCTGCTGGGCTCTGGCGATCCTTCCGCCTCACCCTTCCAAGTAGCTGGAACTACAGGCGTGCACTACCACGCCTGGCTAATTTTTTGATTTATTGTAGAGATGAGGTCTCGCCAAGTTGCCCAGGTGGGTCTCGAACCCACGGGCTTGGGCAATCCACTCACCTCGGTCTCCCAAAGCGTGGGATTACAGCTTCTGTGTTTTCTTGTTTCTTTTCATATTGCTGGCCTGTAGCTAGAATGGGTTGCCAGTCAATTTTTTTTCTGACTAAATTCCTGGAGTAGTTAACTATTCCTTGTCAATTCTTAGGCTTTCACACATTCAGGACTTCAATGTTGCCCTAATTTTCTCCTGAGGACTCCTGGATCAGATCAAGATACAGCAGGGATAGAGACAGGTACTTGTTTGTCCCAAGGCAATGGATATGAAAAAGCAGGAGAACAACTCTGGTAAATCATTCCTGTTTTATTTTTTTCCCAGGCAACTTCCTATACCACACACACACACACACACACACACATACAAACACACACTTTCCCCCCAAAGTTTATTACAGTTTTCTTCCGTTCCTTATATTTTCCCTTTTTGGTCTCTCCAAGATTGCTCTTGGCAAAGAAATCCTCAGTTGTTTGAGTCCAGCATCTTGGTTAGACCCAGAACTGGAGCTTCAAGATTATTATGCCCAACCTCTTTGTTTTACAAACGAGGATTCTAAAGCCCAGAGAAGTTAAGTGACTGGCACACAGCCTGAGTGGTAGATGTCAGTGATAACTTCTGCCCCAATAGTCCACTTAAGACCAAGGTCACCTGCATTTACAGTGATGCTTAAAATGCACTTAAGGGTCAATCAATTATTACAGCAAACTCAATATTGCAAAAGTCTTAATAGGTTTGACTATAATTCACTTAGTTCATTCTGAAAGTGCCTGTTTCTTTTTAAATATTTTATGGTCTTCAATATTAACCACACCCCAAGGAAAAAGTACTAGGAAAACAGCATATACCACTGATACAGCATTCTGTGAAATATCCTGAGCAATAATAACACAGTAAAGAGTATCTATCCCACAGACTGAGTGAGATTCCAGAAGCCACAATGAGTGCTTCTGACTCTCTTAAGGGACTGTCTTGCAACAGTCCTTTCTTTGTACTCTCTTTGGAAACACCAAGGAAGAATGAGCTTTCCCTGGTTCTGAGAAAGGAACCTACTTACCTAGTCCAGTCTCCTGTAATATGACCTTTGAACTCTGACCTCTTGCTTATCATGACCCACCATTGCCTATTAGTAACATTTTTCCAAACTTTTTTACCTGCCTGGTGAACAGCCCATTACTAAAACCTCCAGTGGAGAATCTATAAAGAACAGGCACTTTCCGGGGACTTGCCTGGCAAAACCAGACTCTTTCAAATGACCAGTCATCTCAGAACTTGGTTCTAGAGCTTTGGAAGTGCATAATAAGTGTTTTCCTCTTGGATATTTATACAAAACAGGTTTTATAGTTATATAAACTATAGTATAGTTTCTTAAAGCTGGAAGAACTAAGGTCATCTAGTCAACTTGTGTCATTTTATGTAGGATCAATGGAGATCCAGGGTTATGAAATACTTATTCAAGGTGACCTAAGTATAAGAAATAGATCCAAGACTTGGGCCTGGGTCTGGAATGTTTTCCTCCATCAAATGATTTCTTTCTTTTTTTTTTTTTTTGAGTTGGAGTCTCACTCTGTCGCCCAGACTGGAGTACAGTGGCACGCTCCCGGCCACCACAGCCTCGACCTGCTGGGCTCCGGCGATCCTTCTGCCTCAGCCTTCCAAGTAGCTGGAACTACAGGCGTGCGCTACCATGCCCGGCTAATTTTTTGATTTCTTGTACAGATGAGGTCTCGCCAAGTTGCCCAGGCGGGTCTCGAACCCGCAGGCTCAGGCAATTAACTCATCTCGGCCTCCCAAAGCGTGGGATTACAGGCTGAGCCACCGAGCCTGGCTCATGAGATGATTTCTATCTAAATGATGGAGCTGTTCACTCTCTTTCCCTTGCTCTTACCAATTCCCTTTGTCTTTTTCTGTGTTTCTTTACTGCATCCCACAATCGAGCCCGTGGGCATATGAGGACCCTGCCCAAGAGGAGGAGAAATATTATCAACAACAAGTTATATGCACCTGGCATCAGCTGTTTGTACTACTATTTTCAAGGCCCTTCTCTCATTTGCATCTCTATAGGAAGATGCAGATTTGACCAGAAGAGATACAAGCAAATGTTTCCATTTATTCAAAGACACATTTACTGAACATCTGCTTGGTGCTAAACATTACATTAGGTGTAGTGTCTATTTTAAGAATATCACAAACTTAGAGGAGATTCAAATATGTAAAGATAAATTTAAACAAACAAAGAGGTATGACAGATGATACTACTAAGCAAAAAAGAAAAAAGAAACAAACTGCCAATAAATAAAATAACATAAATGATTATCAGAACCAAAAAAAACCCATGCAGAGCTAAGGATCAGACACTCACATTTGCTGAGGGGAAAACACACTCTATGATTCTATTGATATGGGGTTCTGGAAAGACAAAACTCAACTATAATGAAAGAAAGAAGATCAAGGACTGTCTGAGAGGGTGTAGGGGAAAGGTGAGAGATTGACCTGGAAGGGGCATGAGGGAAACTTTCTGGAGTAATGACAATGATCTTGGTTGGGGTGATAGTTACATAAGTATAAATATTTGTCAAAACTTTACACTTAAAAAATGTGCATTTTATTTTACAAAAGACAAGCTGAAATTGATTAAAAATAATAGTGAAACTGACCAGCTTCCGCAAAGCAAAGGAAACCATCAAGAGAGTGGAGAGACAGCCCACAGAATGGGAAAAAATATTTGCTAACTGTATATCTGATAAAGGCCTAACATCTAGGATTTACAAGGAACTCAAATGTACCTAAAGGAGGAAAACAAACAGCCCCATTAAAAAGTGGGCAAAAGACATGAATAGATACTTCTCAAAAGAAGAGATACAAGCAGCCAACAGACATATGAAAAAAAGTGCTCAGCCTCACTAATCATCAGAAAAATAAAAATCAAAGCCACATTGAGATACCACCTAACCCTAGTAAGAATGACCATTATTAATAAAACAAACAACAGACACTGGTGAGGATGTGGAGAAAATGGAATGCTTCTATAATGCCGGTGGGAATGCAAACTAGTGCAACCTCTTTGGAAGATAGTGTGGCAATTTCTGAAAGAACTAGAAATCGACCTTCCATATGACCCAGCAATCTCCCTACCTGGAATATACCTGGAGGAACTCAAGTCATTCTACCAAAAAGACACCTGCACACGCATGTTTGTTGCAGCTCTATTCACAATAGCAAAAACATGGAACCAACATGCTGCCCATCAAAGCTGGACTGGATTTTAAAAAGTGGTACATATACACAATGGAATATTATGCAGCCATAAAGAAAAACAAAAATATGGACTTTGCAGCAACTTGGATGGATTTAGTCTATCATACTCAGTGATCTATCACAGAAACAAAAAACAGAGTACCATATGTTCTCACTCATAAGCAGACCTTGAACAATTATCATAATAATATAAGAAAGGGATTGCCAGTAATGAGAAACTGCAAGGGAAGAGGGGGGTGGGATTGGCAGCTAAGGGAAACTGCCAGGGGAGGGAGGGACACACCTCATCAACAAGGGTAACTGCATAATGAGCATTTGTATACCTAGCCCTGAATTGTACCCCACATCCTTAAAATAAAAAAAAGAAAAGAAAAGAAATAGTGAAATATATGGTGATTGAGCAAATATAGTTTTATAGATACTCATGAGTTTCTCCCTATTTTCATATAGAAAGTCACTGGAATGCTGGCTCTTCCACTGAATTATATGCTTTGATAAGGTCTTCTGTTCCTATCTCCCCAATTGACATGAAACTGAGGCATAGAGAGGTAAAGGGACTTGCACAAAGTCATTAGCAATGACTTAGAGAAAGAGCCAGAACATCCTAAATATCCAACTTACACCAGGTTACTTAGCACCTGTTGACTCTGGGTCCTCAGATGGGGAGCTGGAGCTCCCCGATTTAATGGTGCTCTCTTTAACTCAGGTGCTATTCACATCAGCAATTCCATACTGCCCCAGAACACAACATGCAACAGTGAAAGAAAACTTACTTAAAGATATCTAAGTTGAGTTGCATTGTTTGGTTTTTTTTTGAGTTGAAGCCTCACTCTGTCACCCAGACAAGTGCAGTGGCACACTCCCGGCCACCACAGCCTCGACCTGCTGGGCTCCTGCCATCCTTCCGCTCAGCCTTCCAAGTAGCTGGAACAATAGGCGCGCGCTACCATGCCCGGCTAATTTTTTGATTTATTGTAGAGATGAGGTCTCGCCAAGGTGCCCAGGTGGATCTCGAACCCGCGGGCTCAGGAAATCCACTCACCTCAGCCTCCCAAAGGCGCGGGATTACAGGCTGAGCCACCGAGCCTGGCCAAGTTGCATTGTTATCATCATCATCGTTATCATCATCATCATCATCATCATTAGTTCTTCAACAAATGCCATAAAAACTCAATCTAATGTGAACCAGAATTTTCAACAATATAGATGGGAAGAGTGAACAAAATTTGTTCACTTAAAATTTTCTTTTAAAAGTCATCAAAGACATTACAGAGATAAATGTTTCCATTCTCAAATAGACTTAAAGTGTCAGTTAACAAGGTCTCAGAACATAGAAAATTAAGTTTTTGAGAAGACATCCACATATAAACCCTCTGGTGAAATTTCTTATTTCATGAATGATGATGACATCAGCAAAATGGTAAATAGAAAGCTCCTAACTTTTTCTCCTACCACAAAGGAAAAAAAATTATCTCCCACTATACTAAACTCCTAAAAACAAGAGGTGCATGGGGTTAGACAATAATTAAAGAATTCTATGTTCAACCTAGCTATGATTCATTTGGAAGGAAACAGAAATTCTCATCAATGCAAGCACTCAAATCTGCCCTACCCTCTATCCTACCCTCCCCTCCACCCAAAATTGTTTGAAGGAAAATTATTCAACTAACTTAATAATGAGCTAAAACCAAAAAAATCAATTTTGGAGAAGACATGGCATAAAATAAATCATGGAGAGAAATCAAATCAGGAAAACAAAACCAGTGATGGAATAAAATAATCGTTGCTAATATGATGATGAAACAATATGAATGTCAAAATAACTACTGAAAGAGGATATTTATAAACATCATTGTTATCATCTGGATTTTAAAAATATTCTAACAAACAATGGATAATTTGCGAAAATAAGAAAAGGGTACTTCAGACCTCTTTTATTATCCTAGTTGATTTAAGAGGAAGGGTTTTATTCTGGATGCTGTTAGAGAAGTAGAATTTCCTTTATTTTTCTAAATAAGGGTAGCCACTGTTAGAAATAAAATTGGATATGTAACTTCCAGATCACCAGGGGATAAATGATGTATGTGTTGCATGGCAACTCCTTCATCGCAATAGTCTTATGAGGTAGGAGCTATTATTATTATCCCTATTTTACTGGTTAAAAAAAAAGAAGGAAAGTTGATTTCTCAAGATCCTACAACTAGTATGTGGAGAAGATGGAATTCAAACCAAGCTAACTTCAAAGAATATGTTACTGATCAATACATTACAGGTGTTTAAGCAACATAGGAAAAAACTAGAAAAGAAAAGGAGAAGAAAAAGAAGAAAAGGGAAGAAAAGGAAAATGTATCCACATAATCTAAGAGAAGGCATGAAGAAGGAAAGAGAACAAAACAACAACAACAACAATTATTTGAGGGGATTAACAAATAACAATAAAACGGTAGATTTCAGTTGACTTCAATTAACAGTTTGTCAGAATGGCTAAAACAGATTCAACTAAATGTTTACAAGAGACACACAAGCATGAGTAGGTTAAAAATAAATAGATGAAAGTTGATATACAATGCAAACAGTAAGCATAAAAAGACGGAATTGGCTATACTAATTCAGAAAGAAGACTTCAAGACAGAGTATTACCAGTAATTAACAGACCTATTAATAGTTTAAAAAATAAATTTATCAGAAAGACATAGAAATCATTAATGGGCATATTCTTAATTACAGAGCTTGAAACTACCTAAAGCAAACATTGACAGAATTAAATGAAAGGGGAAAATAGATTATTTGGCAAATCATGACTAGTTAGTTTTAATACCACCTCTCAGCAATTGATAGGATACTTAGACCAAAAAAAAAATTAGTAAAGCCATAGAAAATTTGAACAAAATCTTCCTCTCAGGTTAACATCTTTCATTTGCAGGTTACTGTCTGCAGCACCATGCTGTGAAGAATAGAGATGACAAGTTTAGGTTCAAGAAGAAAGAGTTTCAACTGATGCTGTCTGCCATGGACATAGAGTACCAGGGAAGTTACTTGGCCTGGTAAATTTCTTAACCTTGGTTGTGCATTAGAATCACCTGAGGAGTCTTTTAAAAAATACTGATACCTGGCCTCTCATCTGGAAATTTTGCTCTAATTCAACTGTGGTGTTTCCCATGTTGATATTTTTTCTAAACACTCTCCAGATGGTTTTACTGGGTAGCTAGGGTTGAAAACCACTATTCTAAACTATGAGGAAGTAGACATTCTTACACTGATAAAGGGAATGTAAAATATGTATTTTATATACAAAAGAACCTTAAATACATCATTTTATCAAAAAAATCTCATTTCTAGGGAAATAATAATTATGTACCCATATGACTTATGTTCAAGAGTGTTATTTGCAGCTTAATTTCTAATAGTGATAGATGCAGACATGCATACAAACATGTACACATACACAGATTGATTGATAGATAATCAATTGATCCATATAAACATTCATATGTATATACATAGATACATAGATAGATATAGATAAATAATAAGAGGAAGGAAGGAAACCTAATTGTTCAACAATATGAAATTGGTTAAATAAAATGAAGGTAAAATGAATATCTCTTAATAAGATGATATCGATATGTATTTCACATAAAATGTGCACATAAGTGAAGAGAATTGTTACTGAGAAAAAGTCTTAAAGGTTATGCTTCAAAATATTAACCATATTTATCTCAAGATACTAGTATCATAAATTTTAATGGCGTTCCCTTTGTTTGTAATTTGTGTAAAATGAATACACATTTTTTGTGTGTATAGTGAAGCAATGCTAGAAAAAAGCAAGAACTCTCCCTGATTACAATACTGACTCTGAAATGGGGACAGCCTTTCATTTAGGTAGCTCTAATCCAGAAAGAGGGTCAAATGGAGTACTATGTATGCCAGTGAAAGAATTAAGAACATAGAACAGCTCTGTAGAAGGGTGTGGGAACTGCTCCATTACCTTAGGTGAAAAACAAACAAGGGAGGTTCCCTTTGATCCATGGTTGCCCAGTTCTTTTAGCCTTCACTGGGTGGATCTGGAAGGCAACCTTTAGAAAGGGTGAGGTCAGCTTGTACTTGCCTGCTGTCCTTTCCAAGGTGTGCCTGGGAATGTGGGAACTGCCCAGATCTTCCCCCAATTATCCTTCCACTCCGAAAAGGTCACACCTATTGATCCATCTTCTTCCAAATGAAAGGCATCTGGGCAGGCCTAGTTGGAAGACATGGAAAGACAACAGTTTGTTTGGGACACTCCAATCCTTCTCCCACACCAGCTCCCACTCTTCTTTTACGTTCATTGCTTTCAAGACCTCAGAAGCTTTTGCTTCTGCTGCAAAAAAAGTGATCTACAACCCTTATTTTCATTAAATCATCAGCATTTGCATTTTGAGAGAAAAAAACAGAGAAATTTTGTTCACAAAGAAATGATAACTCTCTGATAGAAGAATTTCAAGCACCAACTTATAAGGAAGGATGGTGATGCCATTGTGTAAGAAGCCTGAAACATTTGTAATTCCAGACTTGCAGTCTCAGCGGAAAAGAAGTGAGAAATGTCATACCCTTGGAGCTAGCTGCCATGATTTTGAGAAATTAAGAGGAGAAGGCATTTTCTAACTGGACTACAAAAGAGCATCCTAGAGCCCTTGTACTCTGGTAAACCCATCTCCCCACAGTCAGGCAAAGTAGCCAGATGGTTCTCTGTTTTATTCCTTATTTATTTAACCATCTCCACGTGATGGTACTAGCACCCTGGGATGTGCTTTCCACAAACAGTCTAGGAAATATTCCTTGATGTCAGATCACCCAGCGAAGCTTCAAAGATGGTGGCAAATTACAGCTGCCTCCTCCTCCTTCATCACGAGGTAGCAGTTTGCTCTTAGCAGGGGCTGTAAAGCACAGGTTCCTTTAGCCCCTTCCCTGCTTCACTGCTGCCAGGGTGATAGGTGCTTATCAATATCATCCTCCAGTGACTGATTAGTTTAGTCTCCAATCCCTGTACAGTAATCATTTACCACAGGGCAATCTCACATGACACAAAATACAGTGCCCTTGTGACTCCTCACTCTCTAGCACTCACTGACAGCAAATGAAAATGACACTGCCTGCCAGGACCAGCCATAACTCAACCTCATTTTCCAGAAACCTTCATGGGACACTACCAAGTAATAAGATGTGCACTGCCCAGAAGTTACAGAACAGCCCAGCTATGCTACATTCAGATAAATCAGCTCAACACATGATCAATCCACCCAGATATTAATACCACTCTGTCATCCTACATATTTTATTGTATAATTTAAGCAAATGAGTTCCATGTGATATTCCTCTTTAATCACAACAAAGATGGTGACCAATATTACCTCACCTAATACTGGTTTCGAGTGATAAGAGAAAATAATTTTCTATTCTAATCTTATACTCTGCCATTGCATTTGAACAACTGAAATAAATTTGCATATGAAATAATACTTACGATGATGATACTAATTATGATGATAATGGTGATGAAGATAATGTTCCAGTTTATAGAATACATTCTGCTTTATAAACTATCACATTTATTTTTCAATGAATCTTTATAAGAAATTCTTTGAAATAGATAATGCAAATAAATTATAAAGTTTTCAGGTGACATAGCTGAATCCCAAAGGATACAATGTTCATAGTGTAGTGCAGCTTATTAAAGAGTTGGGGGACTGGAGAAGGGCAGGGAACTAAACCAGGTCTCCTCATTATCTGTCTTGCAATCTTCCGCTCCAGTCCTGTGGCTGGGCTACTTGAGACACGCAACTTGACTTAAATCCTTTCTGTTTTACAGAGTATGAAGCAAATCCAACATGATTAGCATTAAGGCAAGAGTTTCAAACAATATACCTGTACAAAATGAAGCAAAATAAAATGTCACTTGGTCAAAATAATTTTACACTTACTGAGAAAATAAGTGATAGATGAATTATTTATTTCTTGAGTAAAGTTTAGAAAGTGTTTATGGAACAACCACTGAAGATCAGTCACTGAGTTAGGTGTTGAAGAAGATGCGCTTCAGGAGGTGTTCTCTAGGGGAGAGATGGCTTTGATATCACACTCTAAGTTTTTTTTTTTTATGGGGCATGATATAAAGATTTGCCAAATGTATGTAGCCCACAGCGAAGTAAAAATTGGATCATCTTCTAGTTAACGAAATCAAGGGAGACAAACTGAAAAGTCCAATTTCCTAAAGGAGACAAAGTTAAATCCCAAACTACAGAAACCATGGAAAATCTATAAAGGATATCCCTGCTCTAACTGTACTTTCACATACTAGTCTGGAGAGGTTGTTTGGTGTTTAAAATAGTGTCACAGTCTGGCTACATGTACTTTCTCTGTGCCCCTAAGTAATCAGTTATCTTTCCTCACAGAATGTAAACTCCATCTTATTTATCTAGTGTTCCTAGCAATAGCCTAATGCCTAGTGCATAATAGATTCTTTAAAACTTATATATGATGCCAATAAGATTCATACTTTTAAAGTGTACAATTCAGTGGTCTATTCACAAGGTTATACAACCACCACCACAATCCAATTCAGAACATTTTCATCGCTACATAAAGAAACCCCATACCCATTTGCACGAATCCCCCTGTTTCTCCCTTCACCTAGCCCCTGGAAACCACTAATTTGCTGTTTCTATAGATCTGTGTATTCTGCAGGTTTCATATAAATGGAATGATACATGTGACCTTTTGTGAATGACTGGCTTCTTTCACTTAGTGTAATGTTTTCAAGGTTAACCACTCGGTAGAATGTATTAGTACTTTATTCTTTTTTATGGCTGAATAATATTCCTCTATATGAATATATCACATTTTGTTTATGCATGCATTCACCGATGGACATTTGGGTTGTTTCCACCTTTCATTATCATAAAAGGACTTTAATACACACTTTTTGAACAAATTGGCAACCTTCAAATGTTAACATCATATATTAGATAGCTAATAAACATTTAAAAATGATTCTACTTCATTAGTAATAAAAGAACTGGAAACTAGAAACAATGTAAGACCATAAACCAGTTATCAGATCAGCCAAGACTTTCCAACTCTAACTGCTGTTGCTATAGGGGGTGATGTCCATCATGTACTGGTTATAAAAGTTTACAATGGTACAAGCATTTTAAAGCAAGTTGCTAATATGTACAGAGAGCCCTGACATGTTCACACACTTTAACACCCCTGATTCTATATCTGAGAAAAGAGACTAAAGATCTAATATAAAAATATAGAAAAACACTGAATTTGTGAAGCTGCTTATTTATAATGATACAACATAGGTAACAAACACTCAGCAATAATGAGATGTTTAAAGAAAATGTAATGGATACATAAAATGAAATTATATATGGTCATTAAAATTATATTTTAAAAGCATTTTAAATTCATCATGAAGTTGTATTTGGTATTCAACAAAAACGGGCATGGTACAGTTGATCTCAAATATGTGAAAACGTCACAAAAAATCGGAATTTGAGGAAATATGCACAAGTGTCAATATGAATTTTTTTGAAAGGCGAGATTTATAATTCACCTTTTATGGCCATGGGATGAAGAAAAGAAAAAGAATCTTATACATAGCTGCACCTGGTATGTCTTGATTATAGATGGTTTTTATGTACATGTGACTTAACTTCCCTCTTAAATGGTAAGTTCTGAGGGGGCAAAGACCTCTCTTTGAAAGGACCATTTCTATGTTATGTATACAAGAAATATTTTACAAATTAATTTTTTAAAGTATTTTTACTTTTATTAGACTGACCCTACTTAAATCATCCAGCTACATATAATTAGAATAGATTCTTTCCAGTAATTGTGACAATTGAGAACAAGATAATGGATGTATAAAAAAAGAGTAATAAAAGCCGGGCTTGGTGGCTCAGCCTGTAATCCCACGCCTTGGGAGGCTGAGGTGAGTGGAGTGCCTGAGCCCACGGGTTCGAGACCCGCCTGGGCAATTTGGCGGGACCTCATCTCAACAATAAATAAAAAAATCAGCCGGGCGTGGGAGCGCGCGCCTGTAGTTCCAGCTACTTGGAAGGCTGAGGCGGAAGGATCACCGGAGCCCAGCAGATCGAGGCTGCGGTGGCCGGGAGCGGCCACTGCACTCCAGTCTGGGTGACGGAGTGAGACTCCAACTCCCCCCCAAAAAAAAAAAAAAAAGAGTAATATTAATTTCTGAAATTCTTTTTAACAGACTCATGTGGTTAAAGGATTGGTGACCTCCATTGCCTTCTAGCCTGCCTGCCTCAGAGACTTTGCCAGAATAAAGGGCAGGTGGGAAACATTAGACATTCAACAAGAATGTAAATGGAAGCAGTGGCAGAAGCAAGTGACTAAGTCACTATTGGTGCAGTATGTCAGGCTTAGTTCTCCTGCCAACACAAAAGGTGTGTTTTTATCATGTGTCTGTGAGCAAAGTGACAGGTGGAAGAGGCATTCCAGTCATTGGGGGGAAGCTAGGCAGCAAAGGCTTTGTGTTTATGCAACTGTTACAAGTTGTGAGTTTGTTAAAGGTTTAAATACATTTACTCCAAGCATCTTTTTTCCATTATATGTAAACGTTCAAGTGCCTTTTATGGAAAATACATTCCCACATGGTCCTAATTTGCTTCTACGCAACTTATCAAAACATTACCCTGTAAGATTCATTTTAAGTTCAGAAAATTCTGTGAGCTTCTTATATGAGGCTGGTATTGGTTCTCCTTATAAACAAATTCTTTTGATTACTGGTTCTGCATGCCCTTCAATTTTGTATGTACTTGTGACTTGCATTTAAGTAATAACTGAATACCTTTGAGTTTGAGCTGCAGACATTATTTAGCTAATTCAAATGTAAGTATCTGTGTAGTTCAAATAATCTCAAGTAAAGAATGATCTGAAATGAGGTACTTTTTGTTGTTGTTGTTTGTAGACAAAACAGAGTTAATACCCTAATTCTACATGTACACATCAAAGTCAACTTTTAGTTACCCTTATAAAACAGTAATAGACAAAATTAATTGAAAGAGTTTATTATGAGCTGAGGCTTGTGTTGTAATTATATATGCAAATTTTCATTTAATCTTCAGAAGATGGTAAGAGGTAGATATTATTTGTGGTTCCATTTAGCAGATGAGAAAACTAAGGAAAAAACAACTTGCATAAAAATATTTATAGATGAGCCGGGCTCGGTGGCTCAGCCTGTAATCCTGCGCTTTGGGAGGCTGAGGTGAGTGGATTGCCTGAGCCCGCGGGTTCGAGACCCACCTGGGCAACTTGGCGAGACCTCATCTCTACAATAATAAATCAAAAAATCAGCCGGGCATGGTAGCGTGCGCCTGTAGTTCCAGCTACGTGGAAGGCTGAGGCGGAAGGATCGCCGGAGCCCAGCAGGTCGAGGCTGCGGTGGCCGGGAGCGGCCACTGCACTCCGATCTGGGCGAGAGTGAGACTCCAACTCAAAAAAAAAAAAAAAAATTTATAGATGGTTTATTTATAGTAACCCAAAGCTAAAAATAACCCAAATGTCCACCAACAAATGAATGAATAAATAAATCATGGTTTATTCATAAGGGAATACTACTAAGTGATAAGAAAGAATGAGTAGCTGATATGTGTTGCAACAAGGATGAATCACAAAAATATTATGTTGAGCAAAAAATCCAGTCAAAAAAAAATTCAGATGGTGAGATTCTAATGATAGGAAGTTTAAAATAGATCTAACTCACCTGTAGTGATAGAAATCAGAACAAGGATAGGCATGAGTTGGAAAGGGACATGAGAAAACTTTCAGGAGTGATGGACATATTCTATATCTTGATTGAAGTGGTGGTTCCGTAGGTATATGTGTAAATGCCTGTTAGAACTCACAGAACTGTGCATTTTGTTTTATGAAAATCACATCTACTAAAGGGTAGTGGTAGATGACAAATAGGTAGGTGATAGATAGATAATACATAGATAGATGGTAGATAAATAGAGATAGATAGGTAGATAGATAGGTAGACATGCAGGCAGGCAGGAAGGCAGGCTTAGGGCTTAGTATTTTGGGGGGTTAAAAAAGTTTAGCCATTTGCTCAAGGCTATACAGTTACAGTGGAAATGGAATGTGAACACAATTTGAACATAGGGAGGCTGACTCCAGTCTGACTTTTTGCCAAATAGTTTATGAAATAATCCACAAGTACATTTGGCAGCAACTACATGCAATACATTTTCCTCATTGCTCTGAAAAATAAAGAAGTCCAATTAAATGAGTTAATACTTGTGAAGTGTTTATAACAGTGCCTGGCACATAGTAAGAGCTCAAATGTGTTAAGCCTTGCTCTCAAGACAATTATAGGGTAACTGGGGAAACAAGCCATTAAATCATAAATCATGAAACAAAACAAAAATCATAGTTTAGTATAAGAAATGGCACAAGGAACCACCTAAAGCCAAGGCCAGAAACTCGGTGTCTACATGTGCCAAGTAGCTGAAAAAAACAAAAGTACAGTAGGAGGTGTGGGGCATCACTGGATGGGAACTGTGTTCTCTATCCACTGGCATAACCACTCAGCATCAACCTATTGTTGCCATGTGGAGATGCCAGTCCCAAATTGCTAAATCTGTTTTAAAAGAGCACAGAAACATAGATGTTTATGTGAAATCTCCCAATTTTTCAGTGCTGGCCATTACTTCAGTACTTTAAAAAGTGTATGACTTGTAACCCTGAACAAGACAGTGGGTGATGCACTATTATTATTATTACCTCCATGTTTTAGAAGATTTTGGGGGCATAAAGTTGCCCTAGTCTTCATAGTTAGCAAGCAATTTTGCATTCAGAAATTTTGCTCTTAATCAATACACTGTGGTGTTAGAAGTAACCAGAAAGGTGCAATTGATTTATGCACAAACAGAACTAAGAGAGGAAGCGCCTTAAAATACACCTTGTCTAAGGCTTTTTCTGAGACTTGGGGAAAAGTATTGGTGTTGGGAATTCAAAAAGCTTAAGAATTCAATAGGTTATTAAAAAATAAAATAAAATAATTAAAAAATTTAAAAATGCTTTGTCTTAAGAAATCTTAAAGGTCCCCTAAACACCTCTCTTCTCCTTACTCTTCCTGCTCACTCTCTATCTTGATGAGGGAATACAACCCAGAGATGGAAAATAACTTTCCCAAGGTCACCCAACTACTAGTTCATGGCACAGTTGGAAAGTCAATCAATGCATTCTTCAGTATTCAATAGGTGGCAAAGCTAGTCACATCTCTGTGGGCTCAGTCCCTGGAGGCTGAACTGTAAAAGGAAAGCTTCAGAAGGTGGTGAGCTTGGTGTGATATTTGAGCAGAAACATTACAGGTGAGGGGAATGTCATGGGAGAAGGGCAGAAAGATAAAAGTTCAAAATGTGTTCGATGAATATGAAGCTCATTCTAACACAAGATGGGAAAAGTCTCAAAGGCCTGATGAGGGCTCTGGGAACCATGAAATGTGTGTATTCTATCCTACCCTCCAGAGGGCCAGGGAAGATGTATAAAGCAGAGTGGGATCATGAACTTTGAAAAGGGCAGGCAGGTTGATGCAGTGCTCAGGACGGATTGATGGGAAGTGACTATGAAATCATGGAAGGCATTTTCTATTTCTTGGACCAGATCACACTGAATTTGTGAAAATTCAGGGCACGTCAACTCCATGAATCTGCTTCTGCTGCTATCTTATCAAAGGGTAAAGAGGATCATGCCTGCTAAATAGACCCCTGTTCTTTCCTTTTTTGTATTTTCTTGTACCTGAATTTTTTCAAAGACATTAACTACTTACAAGGGGAGTGGGGTAGGAACCTAGGCATTTATAGCAAGAATGAAAAAAATTAATATTCTATTTCTGATATTCAAAATAGAATTTTGGAGTTAAAGATAACCTTGAGATTCAGGTTTCTTGAGATAGAGGATTCTTTGTGATTCTTCTCATGTTTCCTTTCTTTCATAAGAAGAGGCTGTCCAAAAGAGAAATTTTCAAAAAACAGGAGAGGGAGATGAAAACTGTTTGCATTCACCAGTGGATTGTGAGAAGAATAATATAGAAGTAGGTGATACAGATTGTTGCATGTGGGTCCATATTTCTTCTCTTCAAATCCAGTCTCTGAATCAAAGTAAGCTCAGCTCCCCAACATCGTTCAGTATAAGGAGGGTTTACACTCATACTTTCAAGATTCCCTTGGTTCCCATGAAGCAAGTAAGGGAACCTACAATCACAGGATGTCTCCTCATTAGCTGGAAGTCCGGCTGGGAAATTTGCCAGATCTGGTTGTCACTGCAGGGCTAAGTGACTCTGTGGTCAAATGCCAAAGCATAGACAATTTGGGCCAGGAACACATGAACTTGGGGTTGTAACCAGACTTTAAGGGGTCTGTGACATAGTTGAGATTAAATGTTGAACCAAGATCAACAGAAAGGGTTGGTGGCATTGACCAAGCCAGTAAAGGTATCACAGCATGAATAACACCAAAAGACATTGGCATACTCAGTGGTACCCAACAAAGAACACCTTAATAGCTCAGAGCTAACTGCTCTGTGTGGACTCCAGGATACTGACTCACTTCTACTGTGAAGAGGTCACATAAGCCACACTCCTTCCCCTTTGCACCCATATTTTTCATCTAGGGAAGGAGGAAAGGAAGGAGACTAAAATCAGAACTATAATTTATCCAAAGAAGAGACAGCTAACTAAAGGTGAATTTATAAATCGACCTCAAGGAACAAGATTCAATCCAAATATGTCCTTCCCCTTCCTTCAGATCTATTTAGGTTCTTAAGGAAGAGTGGATCAATTTTAAGTTTAGATTTGGAAGACAGCATATCTGGAATGCACTGTGAGTAAATGAGCGACCCTACACCAAACATTTCAAATCCAGATGTATGCAGAAATGGACATGAGTAAACCCAGATGCTCTCTATGTCAAAAATCTCTTTTGACCATTCACTCTGCAAGTATTTATTGAGTGCTTACTCTATGTCAGATAATGTACTGAACGCTGGGGATTCAAAGTTGACTAAAAGCTCATCTTACTCATGAAATTTAAAAGTCTACTAGCGTAGACAGACATTAATCAAATTTGTCAAATAAATGTAAAATTGCTCGCAGTAAGTGCCTGAACGTGGCATTGTATGGGCTGAGAATGTCTGGGTGGAGGATTTAGTCCTGTCAGAGAAATCAAGGAGGGCTTTCCTGAGGAAGTGATTGTTTAGTTGAATTCTTGAAATTAAGAGTCAGGCAGCCCCCTCAGTTCCCCTCCCACTCTGAGAGATTTTCTGTCCTCTCAATAAATCCTGCTTAAAAAAAAAAGAAAGGAAGAAATTAAGGAGGCATTTTAAAAGCAGCAAGAATTGAGAATCCAGGTAAAGGAAACAGCTATTGTCGTGTACAGAACCCAGTTCATACCGGCTCACAAGAGCAGAGTGCTGAATTTTGTAAGCCAGTTGATGTCATGTTGGAAATATGTATACTATAAAAAGCAAAAATTAACTAATGCTGCAAGATCAAAATTTTGGAGGGGAGAGGAAAGGATTTTTTTGTTTGTTTATTTATTTATTTATTTT
Organism: Tarsius wallacei; assembly: GCA_963574415.1. Classification (NCBI taxonomy): domain Eukaryota; kingdom Metazoa; phylum Chordata; class Mammalia; order Primates; family Tarsiidae; genus Tarsius; species Tarsius wallacei. The sequence continues at coordinate 23,903 of CAUYQG010131494.1, forward strand.
TAAGTTGGAGTCTTACTCCGTTGCCTAGGCTGGATTGTAGTAGCACACTCACCGCCACCCCAGTATCGACCTGCTGGGCTCCCCTGATCCTTCTGCCTCAGCCTTCCAAATAGTCAGAACTACAGGCGCGTACTACCACACCCGGCTAATTTTTTTTACTTATTTATTGTAGAGATGAGGTCACTCCAAGTTGCCAGGGCTGGTCTCGGACCCTCAGGCTCAGGCAATCCACTTGCCTCGGCCTCCCAAAATGCTGGGATTACAGGCTGAGCCACCGAGTTCGGTCTATTTGTTTGTTTCTTAAGAGCTGTTTTTTAAACAATTGCTAGCACACCATCATAAAACATTGTGGTTGGAGGAAGGAGAGCAGATATACTGGATAAAAAGAAAATCAAGTATCTATAGTACAAAGAATGAGGAGGACAATGATGGGAGATGAAGCAGAGAGTTAAGAAGGGGCTGGGTCTCACATGATTAGGAAAGCCTTGTTAAGCATTTTTGTCTTCATCTTAAGAGCAGTAGAAAGTCATGAAGTATTTATGAGCAGGATACATTATTTGAACAGATAGTAGTTTTGATATGATCTATTTGTCTGAACATTGGAGACTAGATTGGAAAATATCGAGAGAGAAGATGTGGATTACTATTTAGAAGGCAGTACCTAGTCCAGGAAATAGATAATATTGGATTAGGGTGTTAGCAGTGAAGATAAAGAGACATAACAGATTAAATATATTAGGTAAATGAAACTCAATAGGATTTGGTGAAGGGCTTGATATGGGAGTGAGTTGATAAGGATTTTATAACTGAATGTAGGATCAGAATCCTTCACACAAAAAAAGATAAAATATTGAAAGAGAGTCAACATTTTTCGTGGCAGGGAGAAACACTGCATAATGAATTGTTTTGGAACATGTTTGGCTTGATGTCTTTGAGCCAGCCAAAAGGGCAAGAGGAATGTGATCTTGGCTGAAGTCATAAATCTAAGAGTATAGTAAGAAATGAGAGTAAGAAATGAGAAGAGAATTGGACTGAGTATTGAGTCTTAAGGAATTCCCAATTTTAGAGATATTGTTGAGGAAGATAAAAGCAACCAGAATTCTAATAATTTCAGCAGCAAATCATTCATAGGTTTATCAAGTTCTATTACAATAGCATGAAGAAAGTCAAGGACAGATTGAAGAGGGTGGAGAAGGCGAGGAAGTGGGTAACACTTTCAAGAAGTTTGGCTGAGATGGATAGAGCTATGAACTCTAAAAAACTGTCTGTGTGTGTGTATGCATGCACGTATGTGTACACACACGTGTATACACACACACATCCAAGTGGAAGAGACATAAGAATGTTTAAAACAAAAACACTGGGATAGCCTAAGTTAAGAAGGAAAATCTTAACAGCCAAGTGAAAGTAAGATAGTCTGGGAGAGGGAGTGTGGAATTCACAGGAAGAGGTACCAGAACCTATGGTACTTAGGAAAAAGAAGATGAGATGGGAACTGAAGGTCAAGGTTATACATTTCATATGAGAAAACTATAAGAGTTCCTGTATGATGGTTTGTATTGTATTGTAAGGTGTAGAGACTGAATTGTTGTTCTCTTCACCTATGGAAAAAAATTAGACTAAATGCCCTTTATGGTTTCTCCCCGAAAAATCTTTGAGTCCATAATTTAAACTGTGTGTGCACTGAATTTCTCTGCTCTTGAGAATCTCAGAACCTTAGACACATGAATTAACTATCTTATCCAACTTCTTCATTTCAATGCATTTCCTGAATATGTTTTGTGCCTCTACACTGCCAGACACTCTGCTAAGCACTGAGACTCAAAGATAAACAAGACAGTTCTGACCTGGAAGAGGTAATGGAATACAAATATTTATACAATTAGCAGTCCCATAGTTGTGAGCACTGCAATAGAAAGATGGGCAAAAATTGAAGTTGTTGGTTACAGGGCCAGGAAAATGATCCAGGTCTCTAGATGCCAAATACAATACTTTTTTTCACTATCCATATATAATATTACTCTTATAATTCCACAAAAAGATTTTCTGTGTAAATCTATTTGCGTAACCCACAGATATAATATAATCTTTCAGTCTTCTATTAATATACTACCAATACCAATCCAAGATCAACATTTCATATACACTACTGGCTGAAAAATATATCATTTGGATTCTAGCATAAACCATTCATTTTCATTTAAACATTAGTTTGGAAATCATTAAACAGTAGATGACCATCACCCTTCATTCATTATTCACTAGGACAATTCTACTTAGCTCCGTCTACATTAAGCCACAAAATCAACCACATTCTGTTAGTTTATTCTTTTTATTATTGCCTCTGTCATAATTTTAACTACTAGTTAGAAGTAGCTGAAACATTTGTCCATTTTTCAGTTCCATGTTTTTATCCTCTGTGTTGAACCTATACTAATGATTAAAAAATAAGAATTTTTATCATTGCTATTCTGGCCTCATATGGAGTAAAACATGCTTTGTAATGAGATGAATTCTCATCTTCCTTAATTTTTTTAGGTTTTTTTTCTTTTTGGTCTGAGATGAGGCCAAGTGCATGGGGGGAAATTAATGAGACAGTTTTAGTTCCCCAGGACCTTGTAGCATAAACCCAGACATTCCATTCTGAACTTGATGTTAAAGCAGATATTGACTCTTTTTGGGGGGTGGGGGGAAAGCAAGAACAAAGACTGTCTAACAATGAAGTTCATACCGCTCAAGCTAACTTAATGAAAATTGTTCTGAAGTATCAAGTATTTAATTCATTTACTCTCTTTAGAGTCTTTTTCTGCTCTGGGGACTACTCCACAGCTTAAGAATGTGATGAGGGAAGGAGTTATGACAGATGCGTTAATCTGTTCACTCCACAAACAACCACCACCTGCCAATTAACAGGCATTACACCAAGTATCATGGGAGGAATATAAAGATGAAGATGCCATTGAGAAATGTGCAATCTTGTGGAGAACACAATGATGGAAAAAGCAACGCATAATGAAATTTATGCTAAACAGGCACATAAGCAACATGCTGTGGAAATTCTGAGGAAGATGAGATATTCTCTGATTGGGGGTTGAGGAAAACTTTTCAGTAGTGTTTAAGGATAAACAGGATTTAGATGTTTGGAAAAGATGGGGAGGACATTCCAGGCTATAGTTTCTATCTTTGCAGAAGTTACAAAAACTGGAAATCATGTGGCAAATACCGCCACAGAAACCCAGATAAGAATTCTACTTTTTTCCCATTTAGGAACCACTGAAATGTGCCCGTGTTGATGACTGGATTTAAGAATAGTTTGTTATAGCAAATCAGAGCCACAGACTCCCTTTAAATTTTCCTCTCCTAATTGTTATAATTGAGGCCTCCCTTGATATCCAATAACACAGGAGGGTAACCCTTAGGAAGCCACCACTCACTGCAGGTTGCCCCACACGCCACTTAGAGCAAAGAGTCATCAGAGTAGGAGGGAGAGGCCCTTGTTGGAGTGCTAGAGGAGCAGCCTTTCTTCTAAGTACAACACCTTCACCTGAGTTAATGTTTCAACTGGGACTCAACACCAGGCAAATGGTATCTCACTGGGTCCCAGTTCCTGAAACAGGGTAGAGAGAGAAACACAACCATGCATCTTACTGGGGGTTGGGGAAGGCAACAAACCAAAGAAAGAGATTCATTTTCTAAAAACCAAGTGCTAATCCGACAGCGGTTTTTCAAGACTGCCTCAAGCATTAGTAGGTCATTAAATCTTTGTTAACAGGCCAGGAAAAAGATGTAAGAGGAGGGAAAAAAATGGGTCATGGTCCTATTTAAGTTTACACAGCATGGAAATTTCATCAAATCACAGGATTGCAATGATGAAAGGAACCACAGGAGCCCAAGTCAAGACTTCTTCCACTGGATGTCCCTCAATAGCACCCCAGGCCGAAGTAATGCAACTTACCTGAAATTGTCTGACTTGTCTCAGAATGGTGAAAAGCACTCCCTTATTTTCTGGAAAAAGTTGTCTCATTTTGGTTCTACTTTTTTTGATTTGGGAATATACAAATCAAATCAATTCAACTTCTATTCTGAAGGTTTCAGAAACTTGAAAACTCTTTATATCCCTTCTGAATCTTCCTTTCTTTAAACCAAGGGTCCCCAATCCCTGGGCAGTCGACCAGTACCTGTCTGTGGCCTGTTAGGAACCATTCTGAACAGCAGAAGGTGAGCAGGAGGTGAACAGTAGGTGAACTGAGGTCCACATTCTCTCAAATCAGTGACGGCATTAGATTCTCATAGGAGCATAAACCCTACTGTGCATTGTGCAAGCAACGGATATAGGTTGTGGGCTCCTTATGAGAATCAAATGCCTGATGATCTCTCCACTTCCCCCCTCCATCACTGTCTGTAAAAAAACTGTCTTACATAAAACTGGTCCTTGATGCCAAAAGGTTGGAGACCACTGCTGTAAACTATTCATTATTTAACATGGATTTCTCAACATTTCCTTATATTGTATAGTCTCAAGCCAAACATAATCTTCACCAACTTCTGTATTCTAATTTCCTGAAAGATGTTGAGCCAAGTTATAGCCCCTTGGCCCTGTGGGCTGAGAAGTGAATTAAATATATCAATATAATCTGACAACACACAATAAAAAGCTATTGTCCCCATTTTCAAGATACTTTATTTCCAAGTAGTCAAACATATTATTTAGGAAAGCAACATTTTGCCAGCAATTTTAAATTCATGTCTTTAAGTAATGAATCAGCTTGTGATGATTTGCATCAAGTGAAGGTATGTGAGACAAAATGACAGAAAATGTAGCCTATATAAAATAATTATTTGACACAAAACTGAAGACACCATAATAGATAAACACTCATGCACTCACACACAGATATGTATACCACACACACCATGCTTGCACATACATACACAGACACATACCACACACACATGTACATGTATACAAGACACACCTGCACACACATTGCACACGTACCCATGCACACAGATGCACACACCCTATGCACGCATACATGCATATGCATGCACACACTCACACACAAATGCACACATGCACACACAAGTTCAGATATTAAGTGTTTCTGTTTCCAGGGGTCCCTTCATGACTCAGCTACTTAGAAGTCCAGAACTCAGTTGGCCAAGAGGAACAGTAAGGAGGAGCATTCACTTGCCAGTTGTACGTGGAGATTGGTGACCATGTGTGAGGAGGCATAAATGTTGCAGTCATGAACTTGGGCAGGAAAAAAAAAACCTCTCATTTCTCTATAATTGAACATAAGAAAGTTCTCAACCTCCCCCTACCCCTTCTGATGATAGCAAGAAACAGAAACTTTCCAATTCAAGATAAACAAAGTTGCTTCTAGAGTGAATCAATGTAGTGTCTTTTAAATAATCTCTGAGTCCTGCTTAGGACCTTCCTCCAAACACTCTCCCCTGATCCTCTTCTCACTGCCAGTGATCCAGTGATAGGCATTGGTGCCTGAGGATGTTGCACACCTCTGTCTGTCTCTGTCCTGCCCATCCAGGAATTCCATGCTGATGTGACTCTTACCGTCTGGCTCTGAGTGTGGCTTTACCTCCATCATGCCCACTGCTGTAGTGTTACCACCTTTCCCTGGGACCAAATCCACTCTGTATTACCTCATTCCAGGTCTCCCAATCTGCCCTCATCCCCTGCCTCTTCTCTCCTGGAAGTATAGGAAACCCATAGCACCTCTTGTACCACTCTAAGGTCATGGGAGAGTCAGAGGAAGGAAATAACACAGGGTGCTGCCTTCCTCTGTAAGCCATACTATACCATCATTGCTATTTTGTGAGACTCCACCTCATAAGCTAGAAAGGGGAACACAGCATAAAGCTTCTGAGTTTTTAGACTCTACCTGAAATGTAAGGGACAGTTTGCTCATGGCATCCTAAAATTATCTGGAATCCTCTGGGACTTGACTCAGTAGAGAGGTTTGTATATAGTTCCTTTCCAGATACCTACTAGCACCTAACTGCAAATCTTATCCCCTCTAGTCTTTCTCTTATGGCCAACTACTATACTTTATTTAGAAAGCAAATTAGAAGAGAAAGGAGACTCACCTCCCCAAGGTAGGGGAAGGGACCAAGGCTTCTATTACTAATTTTTACAAACATCCTCTCACCTTGAGGGGATGAGACTTCACTGGGTAGAGGTTCCTGAGAGAACATGACAATTGCAGGAAGAAAGACCTCAGTTATGATCAAGGAATTTTAATCCTCTATTCTTGTGTCATTAAGAGTGGACTGATTTAGGAACATGGATTTTACATTTAATTACCTATCTTTTTTTTTAAGTCAAAATGTATAAGTAATAGAAACAAAGGAAAACCCAAAGTGTTTTCACTACTCACATACCAATCACCTTTGGTCACCAAAATGTGTGTGGGTTCTTCCCACACTGACCAAGCAATTATCCAGAAGACACCATTTGTGTAGCTTCATATTGAATTCAATTCTGACACTATCTTTCTGAAAATAGTGTCAGATCCCACAGGGTAAGGGCTGGATCTCACAAGACTACCTTGTACTTCAGATGACAATTGCAAGTAGTAGGTTGTTCTCTGGAATTCCCATGACTCACTTCTCAGGTTCAATTAATTTGCTAGAGCAACTCACAGAACTCAGAAAAACACTTTACTTATGTTTGCCCAATGGTTTCTAAAGTATATCGCAAAAGGTGCAGATGAACAGCCAGATGGAAGAGATTCACAGGATAAGGCATGTGGGAAAAGGCACAGAGTATCCATGCTCTCTCTGGGAATACCACTATCTAGGAACCTTCATGTGTTCAGCTCTCCAGAAGTTCTCTTAACCCAGTCCTTCTGGGTTTTTATGGAAGCCTCATATATATACATGATTGATTATATCATTGACACTGGTGATCAACTGAACCCTCGACCCTTTTCTCCTCCCTCTCTTTCTCGACCAGGTAAGAGTCCCCAGGGTTCAGGCTCTGGGGAGGTGTATATAAGGAAGTTGGACTGAAAGTTCCAACTTTCTAGTCACGCCTTGATCTTCCAGTGACCAGATACCATCCTGAAGCTATCTAGAGTCCCCAAGCCACCAGTCATCTCATTAGCACACAAAAAAAGGCACTCATCACTCTCTCCAGAGATTCCAAGGAGCTACATGCCAGAAAGCAGGAAGAAAGACCAAATGCTTATTTCACAATATCACAAGCAATTAGTCAGCAAATCAATCCCTCAGTGTCCTAACAGGAAACATTTATTCTAGATGGCTCAGATGAAGAGTCTAATATAGAACTTGTTAGAGCAGTGTGGGCAGGGTTAAGGGAACTTGTAAGGGGTGTAATGACACCCAGAGACTGGCAACAGTGGGAAGCCATTACTACTCTAGGGCTGAAGAGGCAACAGCAGGGAAAAGTGTACCGGGTCTGGTAGAACTGGAAGCTAGTGGAAGAACCACCACAGGAAAGCCATTAGTCATTAAGGAGAGATGCCATTAGCCATACCAGAACCTGAACACAAATGAGGGAGTGGATGGAGAAATAATCTATGGACCTTGCTCCACATGTCTTCCTGTCTCCCCACCTCCTATGGACCAATCCCAGCCAGGCACCAGTCTGCAACTGAGCCTAGGTGGGAGACCCCAGGGCTCAGGCACCCACGGCACAGAGCAAGAACTGGAAGGTTAGAGACTTGGTCTTGCAGAGGATGGAAAGGAAGGAGATTAACAAATCTGGTGAGTGTAGTATTCAATGGCCCCTTTTAAATTCTTATCTTGTTTCTATTCTCTACTGAATTGGTATAAGCAGCTTAAGTGCAAAGTTTGTGAAATATCACCATTGAGCCTTCTTTCAGACAGAGCCTTATACAAGATTCCTTTGGTTTTTTTTAAACATATTTTTTATTTTAAAATTGTGGAGTACAGTTAAGGGTTAGGTATACAAATATGCACCGTTCAGGCACCCTTGTTGATAAGGGGTGTCCCCCCGTCCCCAGACAGATATTGGCTACTGTTAATCTCATCTCCCTTCCCCTTCCTGCCCCCCCATAGTTTCCTGCCACTGTCAATCCTTTTCTTATAGTATTATGATAGATGTTCAAGGTCCATTTATGAGTGAGAACATGTGATACTCAGATATTTGTTTCTGTGAGAGATCACTCAGTATTATAAACTCTAGTTCCATCCAGGTTGCTGCAAAATTCATGATTTTGTTCTTTTTTATGGCAGCATAGTATTCCACTGTGTATATGTACCACATTTTTTTAATCCAGTCCTCTTTTGATGGACAGCATGGTTGGTTCCAGGTTCTTGCTATTGTGAACAATGCTGCAATAAACATACATGTGCAGGTATCTTTTTTATAGAGTGATTTGAGTTCTTCAGGGTATATTCCCAGTAGGGGAATTGCAGGGTCATATGCTTATACAAGATTCTTAACCTTATTTTGTGGGTTACTCCCACCTGGAGATTTTTCTTTTTCTGAGTCGGAGTTTACTCTGTCACCCAAGCTGAAATGCAGTGGCAAGATCACAGCTCACTGTAACCTTGACCTCCGGGGCTCAAACAACCCTCCCTTCTCAGTCTCCTGAGTAGTTGGAATTATAGGTGTGCACCATCACATCTGGCTAATTTTAAAATGTTTTTTGTGAGGATGTGATCTCGCTATGTTACCTAGGCTGGTCATGAACTCCTGGGCTCAAGCAATCTTCTCATCTCAGCCTCCCTATGTACTGAGATTATAAGCATGAACTGCCACATGCAGCCAAGAATTTTTTTCGTATATATATATATTGCTAAGTTCTGAGAAAAATGTACTTGCCACACAAAATACAAATAATTTCAGAAAGTTTATGTAGACCTTGGAGCTCATGCATGGGTATCCCAGAACTCCTGGACCATGCTTTAAGGATCTACTCCAACAGAAGAACTGATATTTCAGAGATATTTCACTCAAACAGCTGAGATGCTGGGCCAAGGGACAGATACATCTTTGCCCCCAGAACCCATAACTGGATGAATGAATTCCCTTGTGCCTTAGAAAGACTTAAGGTTAAGCAGAGAAGAGAGTCACCAAAAATGAAGAGAATGCTACCCTAAGAAAAAAGGGAAAGAAGATAGAATGAAGACTTCAATTCAGTTTAACGAGCATCACCACGGGCCACCATGCTGTGACACAGTACTGACAACTATAGAAACAGAGCAAGCCCTTGAGTAAAGAAAAGACAAAGAAAGAGAGAAGAGAAGAGAAGAAAGAAAGAAAGAAAGAAAAGGAAAAAGAAGGAAGGAAAGAAAGAGGAAGAAAGAAAGGAAAGAAAAAAGGGAGGAAGGAAGGAAAGAAAAAGGGAGAGAGAAAAGAAGGAAGGAAGAAAGGAAAAAAGAATGGCAGAGAATAGGGTGGTGTACCCTTTCATCCTTAATCACTATCTGCAGTAGGGACTTGGAAACTTCTATACAGAAAGAACTTAGGTACAGTAACCTGTTGAGAAGGAGAGCAGGATTCAGAATTTGGAATTTTGTCATGCATAATAATAGCCTTACAGTCAGCACCACCCTTTACTGTGGCTTGTTTGCTTCCAGTTTTCCTTTCATCTTTGTACACATCTTTTTTAGGTTGAAACTCAATGGAGAGGCCAGTTCTTTGGACCTGAATCTCAAGGCCTCCTACCGTCTATCCACATTCACTCTTCCAAATGCTCCTTTTGCCAGGTTTCCACCCAATCACAACTTGGTCACCTCCCAGGAGCACATCCTATTCTTGCCCAACTCTGCCCTAACTTGTGTGGGTCCCTCTCCCTGAAAAGCTTCTCCTTGCCCCTTAGTCACCCATACCCTCTCTTCTACACACTCCCTATACACTCCCTCTGGGGTTCTCACCTCACGACTTCCTCTATAAAACTACTTTTGTTCCAGTAAAATATATATATTTTAATTACAAGAGAAGCGGCAGATGAAAAATCTGTATCATGCTACCTACCTAACCAGGTGATAATAACATATTTGTTTGTTTTTCTACACATTATAATAATATATTCATGCCATCATTCATGACTTTAACTCCCCAATATCAGATATGTCCCCCAAATGACTGGCTAGCTCTAGTCATTCCATTTCCACTTTTCAGGTATAGGTTTCAGAACTGTTGCTTGGCTTCATTCTAAAAATGAACAAGATGAAAAGTTGGCTGGAATGTGCCTGGAAAATGCTTCCCCACTCCCAAGGAGACATAAGAAGCCAAGAAACTCTCCTCCTTGGGCACTGTGTGTCCAGGTATGACACCTAGGGCATTCTCAGCTCCCAGCCTGGAGAGGAGGCCATCACCAAGGACACATGACCCTTGACGTTTCAGGATATTGCAAATTTGGTATCCACCAAGCCTGATATCAACCAATCCCAGCAACTCCTCACCCTCTGCACATACATGATATGTTAGAAGTTAAATATCTGTATTTCTTAAGCAGTTTGAGTCAAGATATCTGCTGTGTACAGCAAAAAGTCATCTAACTATACACTTAGCTTTGATATTTTTTCCTTGATGGTGGTGGAAACACAGGAGGTTCATAAATGGTAAGTGAGGTCAGATAAAAATTAAACAAAATATAAAAATAAAAGTGAGATACACGAAATAAAACCCTCAAAATAACTATATTAAATCATAAATATATTTTATTATTACTAAAAACACAAGAGAGGGTTTGAGCTGAGCGCTCTTTGTGACCTGACAGTGTCCTAAGGCAGTGACTCAAATAAAAAAAGTGAAGGACTTGGCGTCATACAGCCTGGAATTGAACCCAAGTCCACCCTGCCTGGTTCTGTAACCTTGGAAAAGTCACAGAATATTACTGAGTCTAGTACTTTTGTCTATATAACAGGAAGAGTAATGATAGCTAGAGTAAGGCATTGTTATGGTTAAATGGCATCATATATGTAAAGTACCTTGCAGAGTTCTTGACAGATCTATTAAGTGACTCCATAAACTTCAGTTCACCTAAGTTGACCACCTGCCCAATAAGAAACATGTTTAGGCATTAGAGATCAGAATGGAAAAAAGTCATCCCAGGCAGACATAAGCTTTAGGAGAAAGGCAACAACAATTGGTAAAATAGGAGATCAACTATAGCAGGCCAGTATCAGTAAGACATACAAAAATCCAGTGCATTTCATTTGTGCACAGGGTAGAGAGAGAAACCAAATTGAAACATGTACCGCAGGAAGAAGCTTCATTTGTCTTTGCATTCACCTAGTATAAGTTGCATTTTAGAATGTTTCTTGGCTGCATAATAAAGGCTCTTAGTCTGAAAATTAAATGTGGCTTGCAGCTTGTGGCTTCTTTCTAGAAATTCTTTATCCCACATACCTCTTGCATATTCTTATCTCCTAGAATGTTGAGCTACAAGAGGTTCAAGAGAAAGGCCAAAGAAGAGCAAAGGAAATTGAGCTTTCCCACTTCATTCAAATCTAGAAGCACCGAAAATGGCAACAAACTCACACACAAGACAACCTACACAACTATAAGCTGTAGCTCTGTCCAAAATTATCTCAAGGCCTGAGGAAAAGAGCCCCAAGTGTCTGATGCATGAATGCACACAGAAGATGATATGTCTATACAAATGGTACATTATCCCGCCTTTAAAAGGAAGGAAATTCAGATACATGCTACAACAGGGATGAAACTTGAGGACATTATGCTATGTGAAATAAGACCGTCAAAAAAGACGGATAGTGCATGATCCCACTTATATGAAGTACCTAGAAAATGGCCAAATTCAGAGACAAAAAGTAGAATGGTGGTGGCCAGGTGGTAGGGATGTGGGAAATGAAGTTGTTTAATGGATTTGAATTTCAGTTTGCAAGATTAGAGAGTTCTGGAGATGGATGGTGGTGATGGTCGCATGCAAATGTGAGTGTTCTTAATGCTACTGAACTGTACAATTAAAAAGGGTTATGATGGTACATTTTATGTATATTTTACCAAAATTAAAAATGAAAAATAATTTTTAAGAGGGGAAAAGAAACAGTTTTTTCAAAGGAAAGAAAAAGAGACAAAACAAAATAGAAAGTCAAAACCCCACAGATTTTTAATGATAATCTTACATCAGAAAATCCAGCACAGGCTGAATGCTGCACTCCTGTGGATGTGGCATTTCCACCGTGACTTTGGTTTTCACCCTCCAAACAGAGTAGCTAGTCTGTGTCTAATTGTGTTTGTTTTTCCCCCTGCAGGGATGTTTAACAGTCCCCTAATCACTGAGATGGTCCCATAAAATCTTATGACAACAATTTCTTAAGCGACATTTCCACTCGCTCTATTTGTGGGACCTTCAAAAAAGCCAGAGAAAGCCAAATAGATATAACTTGGGACATTTTCTTGAGGTCTAATTTAATTATAAATCATGACTTTATGAGCCTACCACTCAAAACTTATACAATTTCTCTGCAGCACAAAATAATTTACTGCTCTTGCAAGACAGTGAGCTCATGCTTTAAACCAAAGGACACCCTGAACCACATTCCTTTGGGAAACTTTACAAGTTACGTACTGAAAATGTGACATCTGACGTTACAGGCTGGAAATCAGTTCCCCACCCCCACTCGACGGGCTAGTATCAGCTTACACAGAACAGTGACAGTGCCTGGAGGCCTTGAGCATTTAGTTAATGAGAAGAGAAGAAGAAAAGCAAGACAGCAAATGGCTGGATTCATCCTGGTACAGAGATGGTCTGTTATCTCTATTTTGTTCACACCTATGGCAGTCAGGAAACGGCTGTACTCAACAATCGCACTTTCTAATTTAAGGCAGAGGTTTCAGAGAGGGAGTCTGAAATTATTGGGTGCGAAATGCAAATAGATTTAGCAGCCATACCACTATTTATGTGGCCTTCAACTATGCCTGCTGAAGTGAGATTTTTTTTTCCTTCTTTATCTGAACATCTGGACATTTGTTAAGACTGTTAACTCTATGAGAGTGGCTTCATGGTAGTAATAGCTCACGACTCTCATCACGGCAGACCTGAATCACCCTTACTTATCACTAAGACTTTTTCAAAGTTAGGAAAGCAAGGCAGGGATTCTGAATGTGTGCAGCCCTCTAAGTCTCGGAGAAAAATGCATTGCTTAAGCAAAACCCAAAGCATAGACAATAGAGGAATGGTTCTTTCCATTATGGTTACATGATGAAAGAGCTTGTTGCAGGCTTCCCACTACATATATTTTCTGACAGGATATTAACCATTTGACTGGAGAACTGAAAAGTCAGACAGTTCAAGATAAAGTTTTGGGATACATTGTTATTGGGGGCCAATCAGAAACGAATATAAAGCACCTCAAATTATCAAGTAAGTCACCTCTGAAATCATAATGCAAGGTCATGGAAAAGATCTTCATTCTTTTCCAGTGGTATGTGAATTGTCTTTGGAGTGTGACAGTAAACGTAAGTTTTAGACCTGGTTCTTCTACTTGCTATCTGTGCGACTAGAAGCAAGCTGTGTAACTGTGAACTCTGTTTCCTCTTCCAAAAAAAAAAGGGGGGGGGGGCTGATTTTAATAATTCCTCCCTGTAAAACAAGGTAGTTGCAACTCAACACAAAAGGAGAAAGTACTTTCAAGGTGGCAAAATGCTTCTCAAATCGAGAATAATTGCAAATACTTATATAGTTGTGTGCTACACATTATATAAATAACTAACTCATTTAATCTCAGAAAGCCTTTAAGATAGTCCCATTATTATCTCCAATATATAGATGGGAAAACTGAGGCCCAGAGAGGTTTCTTCTACAAGGTCAAAACACTCATACTTGTCAGGGTCACCCTATGTTTTTTTTTTAATTAAAAACAAACTTTCAACAAGTAGTAAGTGCAGTTTTTTACTGTCCTAGAGCTTTTTTTTTTTTTTTTTTTGAGCTGGGTGTCCCACCCGCCCACGCTAGAGTGTAGTGGCCCGCCCAGGCTAGAGTGTAGTGGCATGGGCATGATCACAGCTTACCACAGCCTCGACCTTCTTGGGCTCAGGCAATCCTTCTGCCTCAGCCTTCCATTTAGCTGATACAACAGGTGTATACCATCATGTCTGGCTAATTTTATTATATTTTGGAGAGAAAAGGCCTCACTATGTTGCCCAGGCTGGTCTTGAACTCCTGGGCTCAAGCAATCCTCTTGCCTCAGCTTCCCAATGTGCTGGGATTACAGGCATGAACAACTGTGCCTGGCCCTAGACTCATTTTTTTAATGCCAGGTTTATTGCACAATTCTGGGTTCTAAATTACAAGACAGTGCTATGGCTGATGACTGACCCTGAACTTCTACTCTTCATCAAGCCTGAGAAAATAGCCTGTCCTTCAGGTCAATCTAGTGCAGCTTCCAGTGCGCCCTACAGGTTTTAAGAAGCTTCAGGTCCAAAAGGGAGAGCCTCCTACCACCTCCATCAAAAGTTACCCAGCTGGATGGTGATAAAAATGTCCTTGTTTTTGGCTTCGTTCCTCCTGTGTAGCCTTAGAAGATGCTTCTATTGTTGTTGATGTTGCTGCTGCTTTTGCTACTGAAAGGTGTAATCACATTTTTAAAATGTTAAATTATGAAGGATAATGAATATTATGAATTTGAAATATGAATACATGGAGAGACCAGAAAATCTAAATGTGTAAAACACAAGGTCATGGAATACAAGGTTAATGAAGCGGCCAGGCAGAGCCTGCTGTGCAGGACTATGAACCACAGCCTAGCAATTTACATTCTAATTATCTTGGGCTTTTGCTGTATTCCAAACAGACAGAAAAATACATTACATAAGTGGGAAACTGCCAGGGGAGGGGGGCACACTTCATCAGTAAGGGTACCTGATCTCAAGCCAGGTGAAGTGGGGTCCAAAGTGAAGCCCAAACTTTACCTGTACAATGACTATTTGTATACCTAGCTCTGAATGGTACCCCACATCTTTAATAGGAAAAAAAGAGTTACCCAAGTACAAAACACCCAGATCAAGCACATTTGACACTTTCCCGTATTTGTGCAGGTTTCTTTTTTTTCCTTTTTTGCAGATAAAGCTGCAACCCTCCCTCTCACCATCCCTTCTTCACTTCTCTCCCTAGATTAACTACTCTCCTGAAATTAGTGTACAACATCCTGCTTGTGTTTCTTAGAGCTGCTATAACAAAATACCACAACTGGATGGCTTAGCAATAGAAATGTATTGCCTCATAGTTCTGGAGACTAGAAGTCTGAAATCAAGGTATTAGAAGAGTTGGTTCCTTCTGAGAGCTGTGGGAAGAATCTGGTCCAGGCTACTCTCCTAGGTTGTGCAGACTCAGACATGCCTTGGCTTATAGATGCACCACTCCAATCCTCCACCCTCACGTGATATTCTCCCTGAATCTGCACATCGTCTCCTGTGTGTATATTCCGGCCTCTGGGTTCAACTTTTCCTTCTTTTATGAGAACACAGTCATACTGGATCAGGGACCACCCTCATGACCTCACCTTAACTAAATGATTGGCAAAGACTATCTTCAAAATAAAGTCCCATTCATAGGTACTGGGAAATAGAACCTCAACAGCTTTGAGGGAACACAATTCAGCCCATAACACACCCCATGCATATTTTTGCAATTGATGGCACCATATTTTGGCTCATTGATGACTTTGCTGATACTAAGACTTCTAGCATTTGGATTCAGTATATAGCTCATTGCGTCTGTTCAGCAAGCCATATGAAAACAGAAGTACAAAAGCATACGTAATTATGTATGAAAACATATGTAATGGGAATGAATCCAACCAAGCTGTCCCAGTTGGGCTCAGTCTTATATCACAAAGGCTCAGCAGTGAAGCTTAATGCACACACTCTCCAAGATGGAGGATACAAAGTAGGGAATGTCCTTTTCAGACAGAAAGAGGAAGTGGGAAATCTACCCTCTTCTGCTTCCGCAGACTGGAAAAGTGAGTTCTATGCAGGATGAGATGATTACCTCTGTATAGCAATGACACACTCCAGCATCTCTAGGTTTATCACAACAAAAGTTTGTTTCTTGTTCTTTTACAGTCTGACAGAGAATTCTGTGGCATCTGGTGAGTCATTGTGGCAGGAGGAGCGGGATGGTGAAGGCACAGTTGCTCTTAGCCATATCAATCTGAAGGTGATAGTTGGCTCCAAATAGGCACATGGAGCCTGCAAGAGAGTGAAATGGAATATTTGGTAAGCAATAACTGTCTCATCTGCAAAGGGAAGAGAAACAGGCTTCCCCTTCTTCTTGCTTCCCCTGCTTACAAAAAAACCTCAATAGAAACATCTAGACAAGTGTGGACAAATTCAGGAATATCAGGAGTCCTTGGCCATAGCCTGGAGATGCTGTTCTGGACATCGCCACAGACTGCATGTCCAGCATGGTGTGGAGTCTGAGGGCCACCTTGCTGGAGGAAAGTAGTGGGACAGATAAACCTAATGCTGGACTCTTGATACTTTGTGACTGCTTGGAGACAGGAGAGAATTCTAAGGCTCCATGTGCCCCATTGAAGGGATACAGAGACGTGGAAAGACTGATAGACTGAGAGGCCCAGGATGAAGACAAAGAGGCTGCAGTGTCAGGGTATTGGCAACCAGAAGCCAGTGGTCCAGACCATAGATCCTAGACATAATAGCAGGCATAATGGCAACAGTCTTCAATCCTGAGAGAAGGCTACACCACCTGCATCCTGGCTCCACTTCTACATTGCCCCTTACACCCAGAGTATTGATCGTGGAAAAAAGAAGCAGGGAGAGAGGAAAAAAAAAGTCTGAAAGACCAAGCATTTTCTCAGAAGAGATTGAGTCACTGGAAAACCTACTTACGTTGGGAGCGACTATGTTACCAAACACTGGAAATTTGAAAGTTAATTTTTCCTCTTATTTCTGACATGGTGAGGAAATTCTGAGAAAAGTCAGATACATCACAGGAAATAAAGAAGTTAGAATTTTGTGTACATTTAAATATGCGTGGGAGTAAATTTACAACCTTGCAATATATACTAAATTACATTTCATAGAAAATCTAGATTTAGTCATGAGCATTCATAAAGAAAATTTAGTTTTCTTGAGTTCTTTAATTACAAAGTAAAATAGTTGAAAAGTTTCCCCGGGTCTTGCCTGTGACAGCTGTGTAACTTTATTTTTTAATGTGCAAAGCTACATCAGAGAATAATGTGCACTATTAATTATCTGACCCATGGTAGGACTGAGACCCAAGAGTTGACCAGGAGTTCACTGGGCAGGAAAAGGTGTCAGAACAGGGAAAACCTACCTCATGCCAAAGGAAATTGAAGAAACAAAAACTCTGGAGGCATGGAAATTGCAGGCAGAAGAATGATCTTAAAAAGTCAGAGTCCTGCATCCAAACCAACCAAATAAGAGACATCAGCAATATACACAGGGTACTACATTTAGACATCCCCCATACATTGAATAATAAATAAATAAATTGCTCATACAAGTTGGCAGAGATTTGGGCTACCAGCAAGTAAATCCACAGGTTTTGATTGATAATGTATTTAAAAGGATTCTAGAATATGACTCAGCTGCATGAAAAAAACAAATTAAAGAACCCTAGACTATATTGACAAAGGCGGGTTGTGTTTGTCAGATTGTACAGACTACTAATAATGGACGAGAAACTGGAAAGATATCCCAGTTTCTTCACTTAAAGTAGGACAACTCTGAGAATAAGTTATATACAGTGTCCCAGAGATTCAAAGCATAAGAGAACTGCGCCAACCTCCACCCTGCCCCCATACACACACTACTTGCCCATAACAGTAACATGCTGTTTAACACAGCTGCATAATCTTCCTTCCCTTCCCAATCTCACATCTCCCCTCCCTACTTGTGCTTGCTCACCTTCCAAATACCTCCCTCCACTTTAATCCTTATCGGAGGGTCTTCTTCTGGGATACCCCAGCCTAGGATACCACCATGTGGAGTTGCGGGTATCACACTGAAAGAAGGATATTGACAGAAGAGGTTGTATCCTATTTGGAGAGACTAGGATGGTAAAGGATCTATAAATGACATTTTACAAAGAGTAATTAAAGGACAAGTGATGTTTAACCTTAGGAAGAGGCGATTTGAGGAATGCAAATATCTTTAAGTGTCTGAAAGCCTGGTGAGCAAAAAAGGGGAATGACTTGATGTGTACTCATCCAGAAGGTGACCATTAATGCAGGGATTTGGATGAGTCTGTGTTGTTACAAGGTGGGTGCTCCAGCTCTTGGAAATGGATGTGGGTTGGAGGCATCAAAGAATGACTAACAAAGTCAAGATCTTAATAGACTTAGGCTGTTCAGAGTGAAGATTAGTGTTTAAATAAAGGTTTGAAAAATGTTGATGCTTTTAAAATTGTATTGTTTGTCAGGCGGCAGGTACATGTTTGATTTTCTTTCCTAATCACTGAGGGTACTCTCCTTTAGTCTTCTTTCTGGATGACTACTTTTAATGAAGTTAGTGTGTCTCAATATTTCCAGGAGGACTTTTGAAGATGAGTGAGATAATCACCCTCCTTTCAAAAGGCATAGGAGAAGGAGACTAAGCTTAATGGGAAGAAAAGACAAAGGCATCCAGCCACATTAAAAACCAACATTCTTGAGAACTAATGTGAGCATTGGAATGTGAAACTTTTATATTAGTTACTGCAACTTAATATTTATTGTGCGTGAGTTACCACCTGTGAAAATTTAGAGTAAAATATTAAATGTGACTCATGTTACATATAAACATCAGAAAAAACTTACTTAAAAATACACATTAGTAAAGTCTTCTTTCTACTTTAAAAGATATATATAAAAATGTACTATAGAAATTAAAATATGATATACAGGTTTCAGTTCTACCCACCAATTGTGCAAAGATATTTTTTAAATCTGCTAGTAAATTGCTGTCTTTTCCATCAATCTATTGTTTTTATAAGCATATAAATTATGCTTATAAAAATATGCACACTCTTTCTATAAAATCAACATCATTATCTTTTCACATGACAACACCAAAAATACCTACTTCTTCTATGTATAAACTGGGTAGAGCCCAGCATATCTATTCACTGCTCAATAGCCAGCAAAAGTATCTAAAACGTAAGAGGCAATAAAAATGTTTTTTAAAAAAATATACTCACTGGATAAACCAAGGTATGGACTAGCCTTTTCAATGGTTAGGATGATTTCTGTGGCAAGTCACAGAAAATTTGACTAATAGTAGCTTAATTTGTTGAGACATTTATAGCTTATCTGACAAGAAATCCTAGGGTTGTCCCACTGGCTCCAACCTAGTTCTTCCTTTCCTTCCACTGCATCCTTAGCATATTCATGTTCATCCTCAGACTTGTACCTCATGGTAGAAAGACAGCTGCCACGGCTCCAAGCATCACCTTCTCACAAAAGAACATTGAATATGGCACTTGAATGTTTATATCCACTTTATTAATTATTGCCTAAAACTGGATGCAACAAAAAATGTCCTTCAAAAGGCCAGTGGATAAACAAACTGTGGCATATTCCCACAATGGATAAAAATCAATTCACTGTCAAAAAAGAAAAGAAATGAGCTATCAAGCCACAAAAAGACATGGAGGAACCTTAAATGTATATTGGTACATAAAGAAAAAAGTCTGCAAGGGCTATATATTGCATGATGCCAACTTTATGACATTCTGAAAAAGGCAAAAGTACAGAGACAGTAAAAAGATCAGTGTGGTCAAGAGTTCAGGCAGTGTAAAAGGGAATGGCTATGTGGAGCACACAGGATTTTCAGGACAATGAATCTATTCTGTATGATATCAAAATGGTTGATACATGACATTATACATTTGTCAACACTCATAGAATTCACAACACAAACAGTAAACCCTAATGTAAATATGGACTTCAATTAATAATAATACATCAATATTAGCTCATTAATTTTAGCAAATTTACCGCATTAATGGAAGACTTTAAAAATAAGGGAAACTGTATGCCACAGGATGGAGTTGGGCTGGGATGGGTATATGTGTGCTCAATTTTTCTGTAAATCTAAAACTGTACTTAAAAAAATATATGTTAATTCTTTAAAAATTACCAATACAGAAAAGGAGGGAAGAAGAGCAGAAATCCAATTCCATATTCTTTTCCTTTTATTAGGGAAGAAAATCTTTACCAGAACTGCCTAACACATGTTCTCTAATATCTCATAGGCCAGATTTTGGGTCAATTCTAGCTGCTGGGGAGTGTGAAAAAAACAAATGCCTGGCAAAAACCAGTGGTGAAGAAAAGATTGGGACTATAGGGTTCCTGAAGTTGAGGAAATGATGTGCTAAGTAGTCTAAAACTCAGCTATAAGTAATATTAGTTTGAAAAAAAGAATTTGGGACTTTCTGTTTAAGTTAAAATCTGAATGAGGTTCACAACTAAGAGTCTTCTATTTTTCTGGCCAAAATAACCATGAAACCTAGGTTTTTAAAGAAGAAAGAAAATCATAAAACATTAAAAACTTAGCTGAAAATCAAATTATGTTGAGATTCTAAGAAAAATTCTGCGTTAATACAACACATAAAGCAAAAATGAAATCCCAACCTGCCACTGCTATATAAATATTTTCTCTTGCAAGAATGAATAAATTCATCAGTGAGAAGGTGATTCACTTTCCCCCCATTATCTACTGCCCAGTTCAGTTATGGAAATCTGTACCAAACAGAAAACTGAAAACCTGTCCCTCCCATAGGAGAGGTGTTATCTAAGGTAAGTCCTGTTTTAACCACCTATCATCCACCCCAATAACATCTTTTACCTTCATTTTGGTATGATGATACCCAATAATGCAACAGAACTGGAGAAAGCGGGAGAGGCACCAATGTTCTCTGCCTCTGAGTGCTACAGACAGATAAGAAGCAACTGAGCAGAGTGCTTTGGGGAACTCTGATTTTTATTCTTTCTTTCTGGCAAGGGAAGAACTACAAATATGTGCCAGGCTTCATCTTATTATTTGAGAGAATTCTAATAACTAGGTGAGAGTAAGCAAATTCATTTAGTAAATTTCTAAAAAGTTACCAGGCCTGGATAAACATTCCTTCATTCAGTGAGGAGTCAGTTAAATATGAAGCCTATGAAAATACTCAGCTATACAAGAGAAAGAGATCAGACCTGTCAACATCTTAGAAATCACCTGATTTGTGCTCTAAATAAATTTCCAGTCCCTCAAACAAAAAAAGGCCTCAAATTCATAAATACTAACACAAAGGTGAAATAATACAACAACAGTCCTTAAGGAAAAAACACTGGTGAAATGTACAAGATAAGAAAAGACAATAAGAAAAATTGAAATGTGGCAACATTTAAAATTAAAATGCTGCTATCTATGTGCCATTGCTTTTAAAAACGTAAATCAATAATCAAATTATGTATCAAAATATATAATCCAAATGAGAATATTGTAGTCTTACAGAAATGATGAAAGATCATTGAAACCAATAAAATATAAAATTAAAACTAGACTACAAATATAAGACAATTTTGCAAATAAAAGCATAAGGTTTATAAGAATACACAATTATTTAATAATTATCATTTGTGTTGAAAAATCATAGACTATAATTACAAAAATCATAGAAGACTTGCAGACAAGATTAGGTGAAACAGAAACATTAAAAAAGTTAATTTTTCTTCACCAAGTGTAGTAGCATCCCTGCCTGTAGTCCCAGGCTGAGGCAGGAAGATTGCTTGAGGTCAAGAGTTTAAGAGCAACTTGGGCAACATAGTAAGACATCATTTCTAAGAATAAAAATAAAAAGTTCATTCTTCATAGAAGGAAACTGTCATTTGGGATGTACATTATTAGATAAGTTTAAGAAGAATTTTTTTTTTTTTTGAGTTGGAGTCTCACTCTGTTGCCCAGACTGGAGTGCAGTGGCTGCTTCCGGCCACCGCAGCCTCGACCTGCTGGGCTCCGGCGATTCTTCCACCTCAGCCTTCCAAGTAGCTGGAACTACAGGCGCGCGCTACCATGCCTGGCTAATTTTTTGATTTATTGTAGAGATGAGGTCTCGCTTGCCCAGGCGGGTCTCGAACCCGTGGGCTCAGGCAATCCACTCACCTCCCAATCTTTTAAGCATAAAGTATCCTCTAGTAGAAACTGAATTAGAATGTTACATAACTAACAATTTAACAAAATATTAAAATGCAGAAGGGGACAAGGAAGAAAACAAAAAAGAATAAAATAAAACATGGATTAGTATAGTAAATAGGCTTAAGTGAACCACCTTTTATTTGTCAAAAGAAATACAATCCAATTGTGTACAACTCAGGAGTCCAAACTAAACAATACAACACAGAAACAATAAAAGACAAATAATGAGTACAGATGTATCAGGCAAATGCAAACTGAAAGAAACCAGGTGACCCAAAATTAATATCCCACAAAATAGAAGTAAAGGCATTAAATGTGACCATTCAGAATGAAGATATAAAAGTCAGAGACTTTATTCAGAAAGATGCAGACGCTTTATGAAAACAAGTACTGTATAAGACTCTTCCAAAGGATATCAAAGGAGACTTAAATAAGTATGTATAAGATGTATTCTTGGAGTGAAGGGATGAGTACTGTAGAGACATTAATTCTCCTCAAA